>NW_004624979.1:120177-141615 GCF_000247695.1 Heterocephalus glaber | reverse complement strand
TTTACCATGAACAGCTGTAGAATTTAGTCCAATACTTTTTCTCCAACTAGTGACAGGATCATATGACTTTTTCCTTTCCTCTGTTAAAATGATGACTTTTGGGGGTGGATCTTCAAATGTTGAACCAACACTTCCATCCCTATAACAAACTACTTTCTACATACTACCAGATCTGACTTCTAATAGTTTGTTTTGTTAAACAAATTTCTATCTATGTTCATACTTTTTATTCTAATATCTTTATCCAGTTATACGATTAGCACAATGTTGAGTCCCTAACATGAAGGGGAAGTGTTCCTTCTTTTTACTGCTTTAAATATTTGATATAATTTATCAGTTAAAATGTATATGAGCCTGCTCTTGTCATATAGGTAGTTTTTCAAGCTAGGAATATACTTTCTTTAATAGGTGCTATTCAAATTTTCTATTTCCTCCAGGGTTAGTTTCGTTTATTTTTCTTCCAAGGTACTTCTTAGAAGTTGTCAAATTTATTTCAAAAAACATTTCTGTAATATGCTTTCTATATCCTTTTAAATTCTGTAAAATCTGTGGTAATGTCTCCTAGATCTTGATATTGTAATTTCAAAAATGTATAATTGATATTGTGTAACAAGAACAAAAGTTCTAAAGGAGCAGGGGAACTGAGAGGGGTAGGGGAAAGGAATAAAGGGAAAAGAAAAAATATGAGAAAAGTAAAAAATGGAAACAAAGTCTTTTCAAATAGGGAAGGGTGAAGAGGGTGAAGGGAGGGCAAAGGAAGGGGAAAAAATAAGAAGCTAGATACTCATGTAAGTTTACAGGGTCCCAATGATGAATATAACTGTATTTTATATCTAAAATTTTCCAATAAACTTAACAGGGAAAAATAAAGAAGAGAAGAAAATGAGAAAAAGCCACAAACCTTAAGAAGAGGAAAAGAAAGGAAAAACATTGAGTAAAAAATTCCTCTGTATTTTTGAATGTGTGGTTTCTCTTCAGCAGCTACACACTAGAATCCAGCAAGCTACAGTTTTGTGCACCCAGCTTTATGACCTGCTGTTGGTGAGGTGCTCATTGCTGCAGCTACTCTCTATACATGTGAACAAGAATGTGCTAATTTCAGAGCCAAAGTATGCCTTGCTCAAGTTGGTAGGCAGTGAAAGCAAACAGACCATTGGTCTCTGTTGGAGAATGCCACAGGGCAGGTGCTAGTCACATCCCTGGAGTTTATGCCAGCACTTTCAGGTCCAGGGGCCTCTGAAAAGTGCACTTGTGGTTGTCCTTGTCATTCTGAGGCCTGCACCAAGTTCTCAGATTGTATGAGTCCAGCCTGCATCCACTTCATGGCTCTGTCCCATAGGTGTCTCTCACCCAGTCACTTTGGGAGTGTAACACTGGAAACCATAAACTGGAGTTGTTTATAATAGTTCTGTGGCTCATTTTTAAACAAATAATCCCTCCCACAAATGACACCTGATTAAACACTCATAAGTAATATAACAGGTGCTGTAAGGTTCCCTTCTAAAACATTTTTTCAAACCACTTTATGCACTGACAACTTTCAAGTAATGATAAGTAGTATCTTGCAAACTGCTGAGATGTATAAAATGTGTTTTTCCTTTTACTCCCCAGTGAATTGTTTAAACTCTTAATAGGGTTAATCTTGGCATGTTCACATCATAATTTCAAATATGCTTCTTTTCTCCAAATGTGCAAGTTCTCTAAATCTTTCTGTTTGTTGCTCCCAATTTTTACCATAAAACTCACTAAAAGCCATCAGTAATATCTATGCTGAAGCCTGAGAAATTTATTTCCCTGTAATTCCTTTCCATATAAACTAGTCCATAATGTTTGAATTTGATTTTCATGAAAGCTCATGCATTGAAAATGAATATACATTGTGACATGATACAACACAAGTGGCCTTGAAAACAAATCCCATAAGAATACTTATTTACTTCTCTCTCTAGTGTCTTAGTTACTTTTCTCATTTGTGAGACAAAATTCCCAACACTCAAAGGTAAAGGGGAAAGGTTTATTTGGCTCATAGTTTGGAGAGGTTTCAGTCCATAGTTGCCTGGCTCCAAGGGAAGGTGGCATTGCAGAGGTGCATCATAGAAGAGAAATTATCCATATCAAGCAGGCAGGTGAAAGTAAGCAAGCAAGTGACCTTACCAGTCATTTCCTGTGCATTTTGTACTCTATATAGGCTATTGACATTAAGGTGGTGCCAAAACCAAGAGTTGACTGATTTAGTAATCACACACCCTATATATCTCAGCATCACACACTCTAGATTCAGCCACTTCTGAAAAAGCCCATCCTATCATGGTATGAGGCTTTGGGGAGACATCTAGACACAAAGATAACATGCCACACTTGGTCCACCAAAGACCCTATTGTATAAACCTTTATACAAAAATTTCTTAATCCATCTCAAACAGTTGACAAAGTCCTAAAATATTCAGTATTTCCAGAAAGTCCAAGTCCCAAGTTCTCCCTGAGATTTAAGAGAAACTCTTAATTGTAAGCTGGTGTACAAATGAAAAAAAATTAAACACATCCAACATTAAAATGGCAGAAGAAAAACATTGCCATTTCAAAAGGTACAAATATGAAGATACAGAACAATTGAAAGGAAGCAAGCTCAAAATCCAGCAGGGCAAACATTAAGTTCTGTAGTTCCATATGCATCATCTGAGGCAATCTGTGGCAAGATGTGAACTCCAAAGGGCTTGGGAGTCTCTGCATCTGTGGTGGTAGTTCCCATGACTTCTCAGGCTTGTCCTGTTCCCTCTTTGCAGCTATCCTCAGATGATAAGCTTCCTGACTTCAACTTCTGGGACCTCCAGAAAAACTTTGCTTACACCCTCACAGCTTCACACAGTTTCCTCTCAGGGACACACTGACTTGCCTCTTAAGCCTTCATTTTAAATCTGGATGGAAGTCTTCCTGATGCCACAACTCTTGCATTTTGCACACATCTTAAACCAGCATTAAATGGACAATGCCAAGAACTGCCACTATGTTTGTGCAACTGGCACGGGAAACGGAATCCTGAGATATGGTGAAATGGACCTTACTCCAGGTGAAGTATGAGGAAGTTATTTCTAAAGCATACGCATCTGTGAGGACCAACACTTACTCAGCTTGAAGATCATTTTTTAAACCTATCTCTCTCTCTCTCTCTCTCTCTCTCTCTCTCTCTCTCTCTCTCTCTCTCTCTCTCTCTGGCATAAACTCAGTCTGCCTGAGTCCATAGCTCCATTTTTGGGTGCCTATGTTTATGTCTCAAGCTGTGCATATTCAAGTTTTCAATCAGGGGATAGTCTATGCTATCCAAGTTTCTTAATAAAATGTATGGATTGAGGATCCCAGTAGTTTACTTTTCTCTCACTCTCTCAATATATAAAAAACCACAATTCCCCTTTCCTCAAGTCTTTCCCTTCCTTGTTATGGCTCTCAGCATTTATATGCATAGGACAGAGAGGGAACTGGCATCAGCACTTTCACAAACGTATAATTTGTGGCTGCCTGGAAATGGGTACAGGCTTTAATCTTGGAGTTTCATAGATGTGTTTAGATAATGAGACAAAAATTTTCAGAGTAGATTTTAAATAAAATCTAACATTGTCCTGCTAATAAAGGGCATTGCCTTGGTGTTTCAGTAGATAGCCCACAAATATTGCAGACTCCTTTCCCCTGGGGCCCAAAGGTAGTATATCTTCTGGGCCACTATGAAGAAATCTCTCAAAGTTACATTGTCCCTCCTCAGTTAGCTGCTTTGCTACCAAGGCTGTCCCCTTGTCCCAGTGGGGAGAAATTCAGTCTTAGGGCTCCATGCTCTTCCCTCCCCTTTTTGAAATCAGGTTCAATGCCTTAGTAGCTAACTTGTTGCCAGTCAGTTCCAATCTCAGAGTAGAACCCAAACTAGTTCTACTCTCTAATGCAGAGATTAGAGAATTTAAGCAACATTTGGGGACTTTCACTGATGGTCCTGTTGAATTTTTGGGCTTTCAAGAGAATCACCTCTCTGTTCAAACTTACTTGGAAGAACACAATATTTCTCATAAGTGAGACTCTGAACTGTGGAAATAGGGAAAGAGTTGTGGGAACTGCAGTGAGAATAAAAAATGTCTGTTAGAAGAGCCATAGAAATACAAGAAAGGAAGCAGTTGAACCCAAAGATGTCCCATATTCTACTATGGTGGGAGGCCTGTCCATTCTTTAAGCACCACTGAAATTATCAAACACTCAATGGGGCAAAGCCTGTTTCCTCTTTTTTTACTGCAGAAAAGGAATAAAGAAAGGAAGGAAGGGAAAGGAAAAGCTATGAGAAAAAAATAATGAAAATGATGTGTGTGTAAATAGGGAAGGGTGGAGGGGGTGAAGGGCACAAAGGTAATGGAGAAAAAGTAAGAACCAAGATACATCATGTAGGGGAGCAAGCACCCAATGATAAATGTAAATGTATTGTATACCTAAAAAGTACCAATTAAAGAATTTAGGGAAAAAAAAGTACTTAAGGCAGTAATAGTCAACCTAGGAAATTATGCTAAGCTGGGACAGATTTATTGGAAAGAAAAGAAAATCCCATTAGTATTTCTATGGATACTCAAGGGAACTATGCCCAAACATACCCTCATAGACTGTAATTTTGGAGAAGGATAAGTCAAACTCAAGGACAAATTTATTATGCAATCCACCTTTGATATCTTCCACAAAGCTTTAAAGCTGGCATCCAGGCGCAACAAGGATTATTTATGACTGGGTGATCATGTTCAAAATGCTATGCAGTTCTTTTACAATAAGAAGAGAAAATCCAACAGCTGACAAAAAGGTATGAGAAAATAGTGGCTCATCTTTGAGACACCCACATAATGAGCACAAACTTTGATATCATTGCAAGAAGCCAAGATATTTTAGAAAAACCTGTCCTTAACAGTACAGGAACTAATGTGAACCTCCCAGTCCTAGTTCCACTTTCTTGACGGACAAGTGAAATGCCCATTCAATGTCAGTGACACTCACAGTGAATGTCCACAGGGTTCCATATCCAGGCCCTTCTAACTCATGTTCACACAATGGAGTACAGGATGGGACTCAAAACGGGGGAGCAGGCTCATTGATTTTCTCAATAATACAGGTGCCACATTTTCTGCTCTGACCTTCTCCCCTAGACAATACTCTACATGCATGGTTGTAGCCCAGAGTGTCAGGATATCCTGTGGAAAGGTACTCCTCTGTACTTGTGACATGCCACTGTGGAGATTTATATTTTGTTCATTTCTTTATAATAATCTTTGAAACCCTGGCCCTTGTTGAAAAGAGATAGACTGTCCAAAGCCCAAATTCAAATCTTGCTTCCTCATGGGTGTAATTCCATGGAATTTTTTCCCTCCATGAATTATAGGTTGACTTAGCTGTGTGGACCGAAGAACACACAGTGGGGAGGGCAAATACACCTTTGCCAGTTAAGATTCATCTCAAAGACCCCACACTCTTTCTTCTTCTCTCTGAAGAGAGAGAGGGATTGAAGCCTACAATTCAGTGACTAAAAAGCAGGGACATTTACAAGAGGTTCTCAGGACCTATAATGTGCTTATCAATGAATGGAAAAGGCCCTAATAGGTGCAGATTCATTCAAGACTTCTTTAATGGGGCAGTGGTGCCCTTAGATCTGTTCATGCCCAGTTCTTAAATTTGTTGACACAAATTCTGGTGTTAGCCAGCTTTTTTAATGTTTTGTATATTAAAGAAGCTTTCCTTTGTGTTCCTTTGACACAAGAAATTCAGGACCTCTTTGCCTTTGAGGATCCACTTATCAATGTGAGACTGTTGATGTGAACAGTCCTCTCACAGGGATTCTGAGAGAGTCCTCATGTCCTTGGACTAGATCTAGCACTAGTCTTGAGTGGAAAGAAGAAGGCATCACTCTCTTGCAGTATGTGCATGATATGATACTTTGTGGAGATGCAGAAACCCAAGTATGGAAGGGAACTGAAAACATTCTCAAATTTCTAGCCTCTCAAAATTATAAGGTGTTACAAGAGATGACACAAATTTGTCAATTCAAGATCACCTACTTGGGTAGGCCTAATGGCATTGACATCAGACAGGTTCCAGCCCACCTTAAACCTTCCTTGCCTAAACATGTCAAACACCTGGAAGCCATCGCAGGGGTGGCTTGGTTTTGTAGAATTTGAATTCCAGGATATTTTGAGATGGCTAGATCACTTTATCAGCTTCTCAAAGAGATCCAGGATGCAGGAAGCAATCTCCTTGTCTGGAAACCAGAGGCCAAACTGGCTTTCTATTTCCTAAATGAGGTCCTGTGAAAGGGCCCACTCTGGGATTCATAACTGAAAATAAATATATTCTCTTCTTGCTGAAACACAGGTATAGGCTTTGAGAGTACTATGGCCTATCCATTAGCTGCTAGCTTAGCAACAAGGAACTATTTCCTGTGGCCAGATAATGGCCAGGCTGTTTATGAGCTTAGCAGCAGCAAGCATAGTAATACTGGATGCTCTTAAGCTCAGCCAAGGAATAACTCCTGTAATCAAGTCTCCACTATGATATTTCGTGAATTGTGAATGCCCCAAGCCACCCCTGCATCTCTGATTCATGAATTGTCAAATATCAGGTTCTTTTGTTGGAAGGCCAAAATGTAATTATTGAAATCTGTCAGAGTCTGAATCTTTCAACCTTCCTGCCTGATCCTCAAGAACAGGGGAAAAGTGATCACACTTGCACAAAAGTCTTGATCCAGACCAAAAAGCTGAGGACAGGATCATGTAATCACCCTCTCAGTAACCCAGAGGATGAACTGATCACTGAAAACAGTTCCTTCATTCAGGAGTTACTTAGAAAGGCAGGGTACGTAGTGATTAGCCATGTGGGAGTCATGTCCATTACCTTATAATGCAAGGACTAAAAAGGCAGATGTGATTGCACTCACTGAAGTGTGACATTGACAAGAGATGAGAGTAAACATCTGTACTGAATCCAACTATGCATTTCATGTGGTTCATGCCCATGCTGCTATCTAGATGGAATGGAGCCTGACAACTCCAACAAGACTCCCATATTTCAGAGATTCTAGAGCTCACCGAAGCTGTCCACTTGCCTCAAAAAGTGGTAGTTATTCACTGCCCAAGGCATCAAGGAGAAGCACTCTTTATTGGGGTAAGCACTAGAAAGGAAAATGAAGAGACAAAGGGACCCAGGGAGCCACTTGTCAGCTGCCAGAAAGCTCAATCTTGTGGTCCACTAGTCTATGACCTACTAGACTGTCTGTTTATTCTGATAAGGAAATTTTGCCTGCCAACAACCAGAGATGGTCCTTAATTCTAAGGGATCATGGGCCGCCCCAAGGGTCACTTCTTTCTATGGAGAATCTTAGCATGGAAAGTTACTAACAGTATTCAAGATATCTGTAATCTAGGACACAAAAACACCCTTACTTCTGTCACCATATCCATCCCAGGGGAAGGACTAGACGCACTGACACAAAATAATGTGAAGTATATCTAAGGACCAATCCCCCCAGTGCCTGAATACAACTACAGTAGTGAAATATTGAAGCAGAGGGAGACTGTATATTGAGTTTTCCAACATGCCAAGACACTGATATAGCTCCTTCATATTATTCCTAGTTGAATCTCACACAAGCTGTATTGAAGCCCCTTCTACCAAAAATGAAAAAGCCTGAGAAGTGGTCAATATCCTTGGCTGTGAAATTTTTTCAAGGCTTGGAGTTACTCATAATCTCCAAAAAAGATCATGAACCCACTTTCAACTCAGTAGTTACCCAGGGATTCTCAAATGATTTGAGGAAATGTTATCAGCCTCATTGTGCTTAGAGACCCCAGTCTTCAAAACAGGTAGATTTGAATAATGGTATACTCAAAAGACACTTGCTCTAGTAGGCAGAAGAATGTAAGGCACCTTGGAAACAACTCTTACCTGGGGCCTTTTGTAGGCCAGAAATATGCCAAGGTTTAAGAGTCTGTCTCCTTTTGAACTCGTGTGTGAGAGAACCACCCACAGAAACAGCATCTTTGTCAGTGGGAAAACCAAGGGAGCCTGCAGACAAGTGATGTCTAGCTCAGTTCCAGAAAATCCTGTCAGCTTTGAGGCAAACAGACACTGGATCCACTCCAACCCATGAGTCCTGAGACCTTGGTAATTGTCAAGGCTCTAGGCACATTGGGATGGTCACTATATGGTGGTTCTTTCCACCTTCACTGGAGTTAGAGTGACAAAACCTGATCCCTTCATCCATCACTCCTGCAAGATTATTGATGGAACTCTCCCTAAAGAAAGAAGTTAATGAACAGATCACAAAAGTAGAGGAGCAGGACAAAAAGACAGAGGAATCTCTCACTTCAAGTACAATTAGTGAGATATGGGAAACCGTGCAAAATGTGGAATCGCCCCACCCAAGATTCCTTGGATGTAGCTAAGGCTGTAGTTATGTGAGTGATGTATCTGTTTAATGACAATGCAATGTCACATTTCTATGTAATTCTTTAAAAAAAGGCAAAAGCTAGGGTCATTGGATAGGTTGCTTGTTAAATTTCATGAAAAGAAAAGTATTACATTGAACCAATAGTTAGCAGTGATTCCTTTGTGGTAATGAATGTCATCCTACTCAAGCACCATCCTGTATCTTGTCTCACTCACACCAGCACTGGATGTTCCCATAGGTAATTGCAGGTTAATTTGTTCATTTATCTTTATATTCTGTATTATATTACAGTATTGTCATTATTTATATATGAACATGTGTAGGTTGTAGAATTAGTCTTCTGAGTCTATTATTTCTCAAAGGGGAAATCACTTTGATATATAAGTACTTCAAGTTACAATCATGTCTCCAGAAAGAATTGTTCTCAAATCAATGTTTTACTGTATATGGTTTTGCTATAGTGTCAATGAAACATTTGACTTCCCCACATCTTTTTCCCCTTTGAAGTATGGAGGAATGCTGTCGTTTTGTTCTTAGCTATACCCCAAAAGGGCATGGATTCATAGCTTGACCCCTTCCCATGGCACCATCAGGAGGCTGTAGAACATTTAGTAGATAGAGTCAAGTGGAAGTACATTTCCATTGAATGTGCCCAATGTAGAGAATATTGGTAACCTAACTATTCCTCTTCCATTTTCTTTTTCTCATCCATAAATAAGGGGCTTCCTCTGCCACCCACCCACACCTTTATGAACATATTTTCTTACCATGGGCCCAAGAACAATGGTTCCGCATGACTAGTGAAAACTCCAATGCTTTCAGTGAAAAATAAGACTTTCCACTTAGAATTCGATCATCTCGGGTATTTTCATTCAGTAACATGAAACTAACATGGGAAAGAATAAATTGAGCAATGAATTTATTATTTTGATGATAGTAATATATTTTTAATTGGCAGGAATTAGGTATGTGAAGAATAACAAACAATTCCAAGCAAACTCCTCTTCACTGGTTTGAAGTGATTTAATCAAGACACTGAGGAGTTATCCATTGGGGAAAGGCTTGGAGATTCTCCCACAAGGGTCTCTGTGGAGCACATGAAGTTGATGACAAAAGTCTCCCACAGTCAGTTATGCACAGTCTGTTCCACAAAAGTTCTAAGTTTCAAGCCACCAGAAACATATGCAAAATGAACTTCTTTTAGTTAAAATGTGCTGTGTCACAAGAATTTTTTTATAGGAACATCAAGTGAAAACCAAGAGAAAAATTGGCTTAACTCCATTCAAAATACCATTGTACAATACAGTGGTTAAATTATTAAATATTGAATTATACACTCTAAAATCATAAATTGTATAGTATATGTATTTTATACCATCAAAACTTGTTTTAAAATGACCCCGACTCACAGCATTCAAGAAGTGCTGATTCACCTATGTTATTATTTGATCTCTAGTTCTATGTAAAGGATGTTGCAGATATAAGAATCATTTGGTTATCATTGTTCTTGATAGTACCTCAGAATGTATATGAAAAACTGGTGACCTGAAAAGCCAAGTCAATCCTTGGTGGAAAATATCAGCTATTAAACTAAGGGGACAAATAAAATTTTATAACCCTGAGGTCTTTTAGGTTCTGTTTGTTATTCTGAAGTCCACATGAAGAGGGAGCTCTTAGTTTTATTTTACTTTTGAAGTAAGAGTTATACTTTAACTTCTGGATTGATTTTCCTTTGGATATAACCATGAGACAGTAGAGAATAAATGCCAACTCTAGAAGCTTTGCAATTTGCTAAGATACCTATGAATTGGACCTTAGTCCTTCTGCTGAAGAAGCTATATCTATTTCATCTCTGGAAGTTGTAGAAAAGTGCTGATGTGGCTCACAGAAAGCAGCCACTTGACCAACAAAAAGACAATCATGAATGTAATTGGCCACAGAGGTGGTGGCTATCTGGACATCATCAGATTTCTTTCTTTATAATCCTAATAAATTGCCTGATATTCAATTTGAAGCTTATTCTACATCTTTGAGTAAAATCATTCTGAATATTTTTGCACATAATGGGTCAATTATTGGATCTTTGAAATTCCAAAAACCATTATATACATATTATTGACCACTACAAAAAGCATTTGAGTAACAACTTTTGATAACCTCACAAAGCCCAGCAGAGAAACATTTTTGAATAAGAAACATGGAATAAAACCCATGAGAATCAATGTTGAATGTCCTTCTTGTAGTTGGCATTGCTCCCTATTGTGCACTGCTAGCTCATTCACTTGAATTACCTTTGTGCAAACCTCCACTTCAGTTTTGTCCTCACATATGGAAAACTCAATGAAGATTCAATTCCCTCCTTCCTATCTGCCTTTTATTCTGCCAGAATTAGGTGACCAATTAACATTCTTGAAGAGCATAACAAATACATTTCATGTGCTTTCTTTTGACCTTTCATTTGTGGAATCAGTTTTAAATGAAGTTCTAGGTATGTTGCATTTGTAATTGCATTACTAGAATGACTTTTTGCAGAGCATTGAGGAAAATATTTCCTCTTGTGCAGATCAATTTTCTGATCTATGAATTAAAAATATCCGTCTAAATGCTCTAAATTAGACTTTCTTAATCTCCCACATTCAGTGATAAATACATAAAATCATAAGCCTTTCTTATTGAAATCTTTTTGAAAAATAGACATATAAGTAGTTATTTCATACGTTTTTACAAAAACTAAAATTCAATTACTGAATATATGAAATAAATTGAGAGGGAGCACAAATCTCTATTTTAATAATTTGTAAAATCTTTCCAACTATTAATTTCATATACATAAGGAAGTATATATGGGACATGATAGTATTGGAAATTTTTTAGTATGACCTACATGTAAAACTTGTTACTAGAATTTCAAACATACTCTCTTAAACCTCAGAATTCACTTCAAGATGCTACTAGGATGAAGGGAGTAGCTTTCAATTTTTTAAATTATGGTGAGTATTCCTGGGAAAGGTATCTCTACAGGTATGGTATTTGTAATTGATTGTGGAGCTTGAAAAAATTGACATTTATTTTACTTTTGCAGACATGAAAAGAAAATAAATTCATGTATAATTCTGTCCTGGCTAAATTCAGAAATTACTTGTGAAAATAAATATACTAAGTGATATTAGACTTGTAATTCTACTCATATGATTTATTTAAATACATTGTAAAAGATTAATTCTAGTATGTACAATAGATCCATATCTTGCCTGTATTATTTCAACATTTTTCAGGAACTTCCACAGTATATTAATGTTGAAATTCTCTCATTCTTTTGGTTATCTATTTTTTTTCCATGCAGCAAGCCTTAGGAGATTTTTTTCAAATGACAGGGAAAGTTGATATATGTCACAGGCAAAGCTCATGTATTTGGAGTCTACCTGTTTTTCTTATCAAATTTTCATTTTACTAGAGGACTTTACAGCAAACCTACAAAATTCTTCCGTAACATTAACTTATAGCTGTTTGCCAAGCTTGGTCACTGTGCATTCGTGTGGAGACGACTCTGCACTCCTCATTCAGAAAGTTTGGTTCAAGGTGAAAGGCATGAGAGTGGGGTAAAATGTCCTGCCCATTGTAGACTCATATTTCTATACCATCTCAAGTATCTTCATTTCATTATTTTCACAGAAAAATCTAAAATCTGGACTCCTTTGAGAATGCAGGGAGGTTAACTCTTGCATGGTGTAAATCTTAAGAATCAGTCAATCAAAAATAATTATCATGGGACTACCATGTACTAGAGGTAAGTGCTGGATATAATGAGAAGCTAAGTTGACAGTTTCTGCAACATAAAGTCTTTATGTTGCACAGGGATAGATAGACTAGAGCAAGTAGATGAAGCCTGTGGGGAAAGTATTACCAGAAGGGAAGGGAAGAAAGTTAAAGAAAATTCCAGCAGTGATCATGGAGTGCTTGATAATGTAGATGAAGCCTGAATAATGTGCAGGAACAATTGAAGGGATGAGAGTGAGAGGACAAGACAAAAAGTGAAACACATAGAATAGTACAGACAGATTCCAAAAATCTCAAATTTACTTCCTAAGTCAGAGACTGAGTATATAGGCAGATGATTCTGTAGAGCTATGTTGGGGCCAAATAATTATCAGATCGAGGCCTCTACTGAGGGCACTGGGGAGCAGGGAAAAGAGTTAAGCAGGAGGTATAAAACCAGGTTTTCATTTTCTACAACAACTACAAAGTTCAGTCACTATATTTGATGGAAGAGACACTAGGAAATGGAAGGAAAAGGAATTTACAATTTGTTACAAGAGTTTGGCCAACAGGTGACAGAATCTGGAGTAGAAATGAGGTTCAGTGAGATGAATATGCCCGTTAGCATACAAATATCCTAACCTCATCTTGGGTTACACATGTAAAAATATAAGTAAATACCAATTAAACACTTAAGAAGGAACTGGTACATTGTAATCCAGAGTAATATTGATGGCTGAAATGATTCATGCTTTTCTATCACCTCTACCGTTTTTAGATTCTAAAAGACTTACCTTGTCTTAACTTTGATAGACCCTAACCATAGCAAAACAAGGTAGAATTTTTGCTCCAAATGACTAATGTTTGGGAGTTTTTACATCTAGTAAATTTTGTCACATGCTGAACAGTGATATATATATGAATCTGAATGATGTTCAGGCTTGAGGATTAGAAACCTACAATATGCCTGAAACAAATTACCACTGGGTTTCTCTAGTTAAAAAAGCCAGTCTAGGTGGTTATGGGAGGTTCATCTACTACTAATAATAGTAATTAGCTCTTGTGTTTCAGACATGTGTGTTTGATCATTTAACAGGAAGTAGTTTTCCTTCTGATAAATGCAAATTCTGAGGAAAAATTCTACACAATACATGCACTCTTGATTGACTCAAATGCAAATGTGTGAACCTGAAAAGAGACTGAAGAGGATATAAGAAAATGGAAAGACATCACATTTTCCTGGGTAGGAAGAACCAATATAGTGAAAATGGCCATATTTCCAAAAGTGCTATGTAGATTCAATGTAATCCCAAACTGAAATCCCCACAGTAGGATCCAACACTCCCCGACCAGAGGTTGAGTCTTCAGGGCTGCTGTTCCACTGCTATTGACCCAAAGGAAGGAGCTTCCAGGCTGCAATTCCACTTCCAGCCCACAGGAAGAGGCTTCTGTGCCACCATTCCTCCAATCCTAGGCCAGAGGTAGGGTTTTCTGGGCTGATGTTCCACCAGGCCCCATGCAGAGGAAGGGGCTTCTGGGGTGATGTTCCACTGCTCCTGCCCCAGAAGAAGGGGCATCTAGGCCACCATTCCACCACTCCCAGCCCACAGGTAGGGGGTACCAGGCCGTTATTCCACTGCTCCCAGTGCAGAGGAAGGGGCCACTGGGCCAAAATTCCACCACTCCCAGGTGAGAGGAAGGGGTTTCTCGGCAACACTTCCACTGATCTCAGTGCAAAGGAGGTGAGCCATGCAGGTGCCAAAATCACCCCCCATCAAAATGAGAAGACACATAAACAAGTCTCAAAACCAGACTTCCAGATCACCTAAAGCAACCTCAAAGGGAAATGAGATGGAACGCACTGATACTCAACAACTTGGAATCCCTGAGCATACAACAAAAGAGGATTTGGAAAAACTAAAATGAGAAATAATTTCTTACATAACAGCTGAGGTTGTGCCCATAGTGCAAGACATAATTGATAAATCTAGAGAGGACACAGATAAAATAATAGAGGAGGTGAGGAAAGTGATATAATCCCAACATAGGAAATAAAATCAATCCAGAAAACAGGTGCAAACAGATTTCCAGGCGATTAAAAACACCATTGATAGTTTGCACAGCAGAATGAGCCAATGTGAAGACAGAATTTCAGACCCAGAAGATAAGATTGCAATTCATGATCAAGAAAAGAAAATTGTTTCAAAATTGTAAGGGATCATGAGAAATCAATCCAGCACCTGCTAGACAATGCAAAGAAGAATAAAATAAGACTTATTGGAGTCAATGAAGAAGCAGGAGAGAAAGCAGATTATATAAAAAAATGTTCACAGAAGTGATGGCAAAATACTTCTCAAGCAGGGAAAAAGGACCTGACATACAGAGAAGTGAGGCATAAATGACTCCAAATAGCCTTGAACAAAAAATGTACACAAAGGCATATAATTTATAAGATTCCAGAAACTCAATAGAACAAAGTTCTACAAAGATTTAGAGAAAAGAAACAAATCACATACAAAGGAAAGCCCATCAGAATCACTGCAGACTTCTCAATGCAATCTCTGAAGGGAAGAAAAGCTTGGAGTGATGCATTCCAAGCCCTAAAGGAAAACAGCCTCCAACCCAGGTTGATGTATGCTGCAAAACTATCTTTCAAAATTGATGGAGAAATAAGGTACTTTCATGACAAAGAGCACCTGAGAAATTTCATGAATACCAAACCATCACTCCAAAAAATTTGAGATAATATCCTAGGAAAAGACATTGGAAAATCCCAGGAAGCACAGCAGAATGAATCCATAGGGCATGACATGAAATTAAATGCAAAGGGGGAGATTCCAACAAAAAGATAAAGTCGTGACAATGATAAGTCAATGTGTATCAGTTGCAATCATCAATATTAATGGTCAATTCACCAATCAAAGAAATAGCCTGGCAGAATGGATCAAGAAGCAAATTCCAAAAATATGCTGCATACAAGAAACACAATTAAAATAAACTCATAGATTGAAAGTTAAAGGGTGGAAAAGAATACTCTATATGACAGGAAACCCCAAAAAAGCAGGAGTAGCTATCTTCTTTGCAGATCAATTTCAAACCCACACTGATTAAGAGAAACAAAGAAGGGCACTACATCCTTCCAAAGGGAAGAATAAAAATGAAGAGATGGCAATCATAAATATATATGCACCAAAGATTATTGTGCTCAACTATACAAAACAAAAAGTAGCAGATATGAAAAGTCATATATGCAATAATACAGTAGTACTGGGGAACCTCAATACCCCACTGTCACAAATACTTTAGCTAGACCAAAAATAAGTAATGAAATACTACAACTTTAATCAAACACTTGAAAAAATGAGCTTAACAGATGTTTACAGAGTATTTCACCCCACAAAAGGAGAATAGATATTCTTTTCAGCTGCATACAGGTCTCTCTTCAAAATAGAACACATATTCATTCATAGAACATATTTAAGTAAGTGCAAAGGAATTGATGTTATACCTGGTATATTATCAGACAATAGTGTGATGAAATTTGAGATCCATAGTAGAAGAAATTTTAAAAAATTCATAAATGATGGAAATTGAACAACACATTTCTGAATCACCAATGGGTCACAGAGGAAATTAAAGAAGGATTCAGACAGTTCCTTCAATTAAATGACAATGACTATACAACATATCAGAATCTATGGGACACAATGAAAGCAGTCTTACAAGGGAAATTCCTAGCAAAGAATACAAATATTAGGAAAACCAAGCAAGCCCACTTAAATAACCTGATGCTGAACCTCAAGCTTGTAGAAAAAGAAGAGCAGGACAAACCTAATGGTCATACAAGGGAAGAAATTATAAAGATCCAAACAGAAATCAATGCAATGGAGACTAGGACAATGACACAAAATATCAATGAAGCCAAGAGTTGGTTCTTAAAAGGAATAAACACAATTGATGAACCCTTAGCCAACCTTATCAGAAAAAGGAAAGAAAAGGCTCAAATCCATGCAATTAGGAATGAAAAGGGTAAAATTAAAACAGATCCAGCAGAAATATAGAGGATCATCAGTACCAACTTTGAGAAACTATACACCAAAAAGATGTTATCACACAGAAAAAGTGGACAATTCCTAGATACATATGAATTACCAAAGTTGAATGAAGAAGACCTAAAATTTCTAAAGGATGCAATGTCAATCAATGAAATTGAAAATGTAATTAAAAACTTATCAACTAAGAAAACCCAGGTCCTGATGTCTTCAGTGCTGATTTTGACAAGACCTTTAGAGAGGAACTAGTGCCATTACTGTTTCAACTCTTCAATTAAATTGAAAGGGAAGCCATACTTCCAAATACATTCCTGGAAGCAAGCAACACCTTGATCCCCAAAGTAGAGAAAGACCCAACCAAAAAAGAAAATTATATGCCAATCTAACTAATGAACATAGATCCAAAACTCCTTAATTACATACTGGCAAATAGAATGCAGAAGATCATCAAGAAAATCATGCAACCTGACCAAGTGGGATTCATTCCAGGGATGCAGGGATGGTTCAACATATGCAAATCAATCAATGTAATATCCTGTATCATTAGAGCAAAGGACAAAAACCATTTGGCTATACACATAGATGCAGAAAAAGCATTTGACAAAAACCAGCATGCATTTATGATAAAAACCCTACAAAAACTTGGAATAGATGGTCTCTACCTCAATCTGATAAATGCCATCAATTAAAAACCAGCAGGCAATATCATACTAAATTGTCAAAAGAAACTGTTCATACAAAAATCATGAACAAGACAAGGATGTCCACTATCACCACTCTTGTTCAATATAATTTTGGAAACACTAGCCATTGCAATTAGACAAGAGAAAGAAATAAAGAGAGGAAATAAAGTACTCAAATTGCCCTAATTTGCAGATAACATGATACTCTATGTAGAAGACCCGAAGAACTCCACCAAAAGACTTCTAGACTAATAACCAAATTCAGAAGGGTACCTGGATACAAGTTCAGCACTCAAAAATCAATGGCTTTCCTGTACGCGAACAACAGACTCACTGGGAGAGAAATAGGTCAAACAATTCCTTTCACAATAGTATCCAAAAAACTGAAATACCTAGGAATCAACATAACAAAAAACTCAAAGACCTCTTCTCTGAAAATTATGGCATGTGAAAAGAGAGATTGAAGAGGATATCAGAAAATGTAAAGACATCCTCGTGCTCCTGGGTAAGAAGGATCAATACAGTGAAAATGGCCTTATTTCCAAAACTGCTATATAGATTTAATGCAATCCCAATTGAAATCCCATGAGCATACATCATGGACTTCAGAAAATAGTTCAAACTTTCATTTGGAACAAAAATAGACCCAGAACAGCAAAAGCAATTCTAGGTAACACAGACATGGCAGGGGGAAATCACAATCTGGAAGTTGGAACTATACTACAAAGCTACTGTGTTAAAACAGCAAGGTAGTGGCAAAGAAACATAGCTGAGGACCAGTGGAAGAGATTAGAAGATGCAAAACCAATTCCAGATACACTCAGCCATCTCACCTTCAATAAAGGAGCCAAACCCCCTCACTAGAGGAAAGATAGCCTCTTTAATAAATGGTGCTGGAAAAATTGGGCTTCAACTTGCCAAAGATTGAAACTAGACCTATATCTCTCATCAGACACTAAAGTAAAATCAAAATGGATTAAACATCTAAATATTAAAATAGAAATGCTGAATTGACTGGAACAGAGGTTAGGTAGAACTCTTGAAGACATTGGTGTAGGAAAAGATTTTATGAATAAAACTTCAGTTGTCCATGAGCTAGGACAAACAATCAAGTAGTGGGATCTCTTCCTATGGAAAAGCTTGTGCACATCAAGAGAAACCACCACCAGTGTGAAGATAGAGCCCACAGTGTGGGAAAAAATTTTCCCGTGCTGTTGCACAGACAAAGGTCTACTATCTCAAATGTATAATGAATTTTTAAAAAATCAGACCTCCCAAATTTAAAGACCCAACCCATGAATGGGTATCTGAAATGTACAGACATTTCTCAGACAGGGAAGTAGAAATAACTAATATATATATGAAATAATGCTCAATATCACTGGAAATTCAAGAGATGCAATTGAAAAGATCACTGAGATTTCACCACACTCAAGAAAGAATGGCTGCTGTTATGAAATCAACCAATAACAAATGCTGGCAGTGTTCTGGGGAAAGAGGAACCCTGCTCCACTGCTGGAGAGAATGTAGACTGCTGCAACCACTGTGGAAATCAGTATGGAGATACCTCAAAGTACTAGGACTGGAAGTCCCATTCCCCAAAGAAGTAAAGGAGGCATTACATAGTCATATATGTGTACCCATGCTCATAGCAGCAAAATTTGTAACAGCTAAAACTTGGATGCAGCCCAAATGCCCATCAATTGGAGACTGGATAAAGAAAATGTGTTTTTTTTATGAAAAGGATTACAATTCAGCCATAAAAAATGCGAAATTATAGACACTTAAGCTAAATGTATGCACATTGAGGTAATATTCTTAAGTGAAATGAACAGGACACACATGTGTAAATACTGAAGAGTTTCTCTAGTGTGAGAAATTGAAAGTGTAATAAGGACTAAATGGTATAATTGATAATGTGAAATAGGAAGAAAAGTGGCAAAGGGGAAGGGGAAAATTTATGGGTTGGGGAACAGAAAGAAGGGAATGGAATTAATATGAGAAAATCAAAGAATGGAACAAAAGTATTTGTAAATAGGGAGGATAGAGGGTTTGAAGGGAGGGAAGGGGAAGGGGGAAATAATAACCAAGGGAGATTACATAAAGGTGCAAATTTCCAATGATGAATGTCATTATATTTTATACCTAAAAAGTAGCAATAAAATAAACTTTAAGAAAAAGGAACCTCAACAATATATTGCACTGAACTAGAGAACACACTCCAAAAATTCATTTGGAACCAGAAGAGACCTAGAAAAGGAAAAGCAATTCTAGGCAACAAAGACATGAGAGCGGGTATCACAATTCCCAACTTGAAACTGTAGTACAAAGCCACTGTGATAACAACAGCATGGTACTGGAAAGGAAACAGAACTAAAGATCAATAGAATAGATTAGAAGATGCAGAAACAAATCCAGAAATACACAGGAACCTCATCTTTGACAAAGGACCCAGTCACCCTCACTGGAGGAAACATAGCCTCTTTAATAAATGGTGCTGGAAAAACTGGATTTCAACTAGCCAAAGATTAAAACTAGACTCATATCTTTCACCAAGCACTACACTAAAATTGAATCAAAGATCTAAACATAAAACCAGAACCACTATACTTGTGGGAAGAAAGGTTAGGTAGAACTCTTGAAGACATTGAAATAGTAAAATATTGTATGAACAAAACCTCAGTACCACAGAAACTAGCAGAAATGATCAACAACTGGGATCTCATTTCATTAAAAAGCTTCTGTACAACAAGAGAAACCACCAACAGAGCTAAGAGACAACCTACAAAGTAGAAAAAAGAATTTTACCCACTGTTCCTCAGAGAAAGGACTACTATCTAAAACATATGAAGAACTTAAAAAAGTCAGACTTCCCAAATTGAAAGACCAAATTCAAAAATGGGCATCTGAAATGAACAGACATTTATCAGACAAAAAAGTACAAGCAGCAAATAAACATACAAAAAATATTCAAAACCATTTGTCATTTGTGAGATGCAGATGAAAACAACCCTGAGATCACACCTCTCCCCAGAAAGAATGGCTGCGATCAAGAAATCAACCAACAATAAATGCTGGCTGGGATGTGGGGAAAAAGGAACCCTTCTCCAATATTGGTGAGGATTCAGACTGGTGCAATGACTGTGGAAATCAATATGGAGATACCTCAAAGACTAGGTTTAGAGGTCCCATTTGACCCAGTTATTCCTCTGCTAGGTGTATTCCCAACAGAATTAAAATAATCATACCTCAATCATATATGTGCATCCATGTTCACAGTGCCAGTTTGTAATAGCTAAAACTTAGAAATAGCCCAAATGCCCATGAACTTGAGACTGAATAAAGAAGTTGTGCATTTTCTAAATAAAACGGAGTACTACTATGCCATGAAGAATGAGAAACTACAGACTCAAGTATGGAGACCCTTTAATTTCTAGTCTCTTGTGATTATTGGTGTCCAAAGAGAAGGGCCGAATTTGTCAATCCAAGATCAAATACTTCGGTAGGCAGATGGGCACTGACATCAGACAGGTTCCAGACCACCTTAATCCTTACTGTGCCTAAACATGTCAAACATCTGGAAGCCTGCTCACGGATGGCTTGGTTTTGTAGAATTTGGATTCCAGGATATTTTGAGAAGGCTAGACCACTTTATCAGTTTCTCAAAGAGATCCAAGATGCAGGAACCCAACTCCTTGTCTGAAAACCAGAGGCCAATCTGGCTTTCTAGTTCGACAGTGAGATCCTGTGAAAGGGTCCTGCTCTGGGATTCATAACTGAAAATAAATATATTCTCTTCTTGCTGAAACACAGGTATAGGCTTTGGGAGTACTATGGCCTATCCATCAGCTGCTAGTTTAGTTACAAGGAACTAGTTTCTGTGGCCAGATAATGGCCAGGCTATTTATGAGCTTAGCAGCAGCAAGCATAGTAATACTGGATGCTCACAAGCTCAGCCATGGAAGGTATCCTGTAATCAAGTCCCCCTATGATATTGTGTGACTTGTGAGTATCCCAATCTACCCTTGGATCTCTGATTCATGAATTGTCAAATATCAGGTTCTCTTGTTGGAAGGCCCAAATGTAAACATTGAAACCTGTTAGAGTCTGAATCCTCCAACCTTCCTGCCAGATCCTCAAGAACATGGCAAAAGTGATCGCACATGCACAAAGTTCCTGATCTAGACCCAAAAGCTGATGACAGGATCATCTAATCATCCTCTGTGTAACTGAGAGGATGATCTGATCAATTCCTTCATTCAGGAGGTACTTAGAAAGGCAGGACATGTAGTGATTGGCCATGTGGGAGTCATACCCATTACCTTACAATGCAAGGACTAAAAAGGCAGAGATGATTGCTCTCATTAAAGTGCGACGCTGACAAGAGATAAGAGACTAAACATCTATGCTGACTCCAAATATGCATTTCATGTGGTTCATTTCTATGCTGATATCTAGAAGGAATTAGACCTGAAAACTCCAACAGGACTCCCAT
>NW_004624979.1:45522-110734 GCF_000247695.1 Heterocephalus glaber | reverse complement strand
ATTTTTCTTTTCCTGGTCACTAATTGCAATCTTATCTTCTATATCTGAAATTCTGTCCTCACATTGGCTCATTCTGCTGTATAGACTTTCAATGGCATTTTTCATGTCCTGGAAATCTATTTGCATCTGCTTTATGGATTCCATTTCTTTCCTATGTTGGGATTCCATCATGTTCCTCAGCTCCTCTCTAGATTTATTAATCATGTCTTGACCTAGGAGCACAATCTCTGCTGTTATCTGAGAAATTATTTCTGGTTTCATTTTTTCTAGATCCTCTTTTGTTGCCAGTTCAGTGGGTGCAGATGTTTGAGTATCAGAGTGTTCCATCTCATTTCCCTTTGGGGTTGCTGTAGGTGATCTGGAAGTTTGGTTTTGAGACTTATTTAGATTTCTTCTCATTTTGACACGGGTTGGGAGGGCAGTGCTCTTGGCACCCATGTGGCTTACCTCCTCTGAACTGGGAGAGGTGACAGGGGCCAGGAGGGATGGGGTGGACAGTGGCCCAGAATCCCCTTCCTCTGGGCCAGGAGTGGTGGCATAGTGGCTCAGAATCCCTTCCTCTCAGCTGGAAGCAGTGGGTCTGAAGGCATCCCAAAAGCCACTTCTGTGATGGGAGTGGCAGTGTGGATGGTAGCCCAGAAGCCCCTTCCTCTGGGTCAGGAGCAGTGGGAAGGTGGCTCAGAAGCCACTACCTCTGGGCTGGGAGCTGCAGGACAAATGGCAGCCTGGAAGCTCCTTTTTCTGGGCCTGGAGCAGTGCAACAGCAGCTCATAAACCCCTTTATCTGGGCCAAGAGTGGCAGGACAGATGGTGGCCCAAAAGGCCTTCACTGGGCAGGGAGCAGCAGGCTGGATGGTGGACCAGAATCCTCTTCCTCTGGGTCAGGACTCCCATATTTCAGAGATTCTAGAGCTCAATAAAACTGTTCACTTGCCACAAAAATTTGTATTTATTCACTGCCCAAGGCATCAAGCAGAAGCACACTTTATTGAGGTGGGCAGTAG
This sequence comes from Heterocephalus glaber, assembly GCF_000247695.1. The sequence goes on along the minus strand of NW_004624979.1, from coordinate 109,730 downwards.
AAAGGCCAATGAAGAGACAAAGGTAGCCACTTGTCAGCAGTCAGAGTGCTACATCTTGTACTCCACTAGGCTATAACCTACTAGATACTCTGTTTATTCTGATAAGGATATTCTGTCTTCCAGAGTTGGTCCCTTATTTCTGAAGGATTATGGGCCACCCCCAAGGGTCAATTCTTTCTATGGAGAATCTTAGCATGAAAAGTAATTAAGAGTACCCATGATATCTGTTATCCAGAATGGAAAACCACCCTTACCTCAGTCACCAAATCTTTCCCAGGGGAAGGGTTAGATGCAATGACACAGCATAATGTGAAGTATGTATAAGGAACAATCCTCAAAATGCCTGAATACAACTATAGGGGTGAAATGTTGAAGCAGTTATGCAGAGAAGGACTGTAAATTGAATTTACCAACATGCCAAGACACTTATATAGCCCCTTCATGTTATTCCTAGTTGACTCCCACACAAGCTGTTTTGAAGGCCGTCATACCAAAAAATGAAAAAGCCTGAGAAGTGATCAATATCCCTGTCTGAGATTTTTTCCATTATTTGGAGTTATTCATAATATCCAAAAAAGGTGATGGGTCTAGCTCTCACTCAGTAGTTACCCAGGGATTCTCAAGTGATTTGAGGAATTGATATCAGTGTCATGGTGCTCAGAGCCCTCAGTCTTCAGGACAGGTAGAATGTGCTAATGGTATACTCAAAAGACACTTTCTCTAGTAGGCAGAAGAATTTAAGGCACCTTGGAAACAGCTCTTACTTGTGGCCTTATGTAGGCCAGAAATATTCCCAGGTTTAAGGGTCTGTCTCTCTTTGAACTCCTGCATGAGAGAACCATCCACAGAAACAGAATCATCATCAGTGGGAAAACCAAGGGAGCATTCAGACAAGTGATATCCCTAGCCCATTCCAGCAAATCCTGTCAGCTTGGAACCAAAAAGACACTGGACCCACTGCAACCCATGAGCCCTGAGGCCTTCGTACTTGTCAAGGCTCTAGACACATTGAGAAGGTCACTATGTGGTGGCTCTTTCCATCTTCACTGCAGTTAAAGGGACAAAACATGACTCCTGGATCCATCACTTCTGCAAGATTATTGGTGAACCTTTCCCCAAAGAAAGAAGGTATGGAGGAGATGACATCTGTAGAGGAGGAGGACAAAAAGCCAGAGGAATCCCTCACTTCAAATATGATTAGTGAGATAAGGAAACAGTGCAAAATGTTGTGAAATACCACCACTCTATGTTGCTTGGATGTAGCTAAGCCTCTACCTTTGTGAGTGACATATCTACTTAATGACAATGCAATGTCACGTTTCTGTATAATTTTTTTAGAAGGCAAAAGATAGGGTCATTTGATAGGTTCCTTATTAATTTTCATGAAAAGAAAAAGATTACACTGAATGAATAGATAGCAGTGATTACTTAGTGATAATGAAAGTCAATCTACACAAGCACCATCCTATATCTTGTCTCACTCACACCAACTCTGGATGTTTCCATATGTAATTGCAGGTTAATTTGTTCATTTTTCTTTATATTCTGTATTATTTTAAAGCATTACAATTTTTATATATGAACATGTGAGGGTTGTAGAATTAGTCTTCTGAATTTCTATTATTTCTCAATGGGAAATCACTTTGATATGTGAGTACTTTGAGTTACAATCATGTCTTCAGAAAGAATTATTCACAAATGAAAGTTTTACTTTATATGGTTCTGATATAGAGTCAATGAATCGTTTGGTTTCTCCATACCATTTTCCCCTTTGAAGTATGGTGGTATGCTATAGTTTTATTCTTGGCTATCCCTCAAAAGTGCAAGCATTCATACCTTGACCCCTCCCCAGAGTACCACTAGGAAGCTGTAGAACATTTAGTGGGTAGGATCAAGTGGAAGGAAGTTTTCATTGAACATTCCCAATATAGAGAACACTGTCAACCTAGCTCTTCTTTTTCCAGTTTCTTTTTATCATCCATAAGAAAAAGGCCCTTTATGAACATGCTTTCTCATCAATGGCCCAAGAATGATGGTCACACATGACTAGTAAAAACTCCAATGCTTTCAGTGAAAATAAACTTTCCAATTTAGAATTTCATTTTCTGAGGTATTTTGACACAATAGCATGAAGCTTACTAACATGGAGAGAATAAATTGAGCAATAAGAGTTCATTATTTTTAAAAATAATAATATAATTTTTAATTGGCAGGAATTAGGTATATGAAGAATAACAAATAATTCCAAGAAAACTTATTTTCCCTAGGGTGAAGTGACTTAATCAAGAGAGTGATGAGTTATCCAGTGGGGAAAGGCATGAACACTCTCCCACAAGGTTCCTTGTAGACCACAGCAAATTGATGACAAAATTCTCCCACAGCCAGTTATGCACAATCTGTTCTACAAAAACTCTGAGTTTCAAGGCACCAGAAACTTATGCAAAATGAACTTATTTTAGTTAAAATGCGATGTGTCACAAGTATTTTGTTACAGGAACATGAAGTGAACTCAATCAAGAGAAAAATTAGTTAACTCCATACAAAATAGAATTGCACAAAAAAGTGGATAAACTATTAAATATTGAATTACATACTCCAAAATCATAAATCATATAGTATATGTATTTTCTACCATCAAAATTTGTTTTAAAATGCCCCTGACTGACAGCATTCAAGAAATGCTGATTCAGCTGTTATCATTTGATCTCTAGTTCTATGTAAAGGATGTTGCAGGTATAAGAACTGTTTGATTATCATTGTTCTTGATAGTACTAGAGAATGTATGTGAAAAACAGGTGACCTGAAATGACAAGTTAGTCCCCAGTGTAAAATATCAGGGGCTAAACTTAGGGAACAAACAAACTTTTATAACCCTGAGGTCTTCTAGTTTCTGTTTGTTCATCTGAAATCCACATGAAGAGGGAGTTCATAGTATTTCTTTACTTTGAAGTAAGAGTTTTACTTTAACTTCTGGATTGATTTGTCTTTGGATATAACCACGAGAAAATAGAGAATAAATGCCAACTCTAGGAGCTTTACAGTTTGATAAGATAATTATGAAGTGGAACTTAGTCCTTCTACTGAAGAAGCTGTATGCTATTTCCTCTCTGAAAGCTGTAGAAAAGTGCTGATGTGGCTCACAGAATGCAGCCACTTGAACAACAAAAATACAATCATGGATACACTTGGCCACAGAGGTTGTGGCTGTCCTGACATCATCAGCTTTCTTTCTCATTGATCCAAATAAATTATCTAATTTTCAATTTGAAGCTTACTCTACCTCTTTGAGTAAAAGTCATTTTGAATATGTTTGCACAAAATGGGTCAATTACTGGCTCTATGAAATTCCAAAATCATTGTAGACATATTATTCACCACTGTGAAAACCCTTTGAATAATATCTTTTGATAACCTCACAAAGCCCAGTAGAGATACAGTTTTGAATAAGAAACATGAAATAAAACCTATGAGAGTCAAAGTTCAATGTCCTTCTTCCAGGAGCCATTGTTCCCTGTTGTGCACTACTAGCTCATTTACTCTAATTACCCTTTGTGTAAGGTCTTCTCTTCAGTTTTGGCCTCACATATGGAAAATTCAATGAAGATTCAACTCCCTCCTTCGTATGTCCCTTTTAATTCTGTCAGAATTAGGTGACCAAGTGACATTCTTGAAGAGCATAATAAATACATTTCATGTGCTTTATTTTGACTTTGCCTTAGTAGAATCAGTTTTAAATGAAGGTCTAGGCAAGTTTGTGTGTAATTGTATTACTGGAATGACTTTTTAAGGAGAATTGAGGAAATTGTTTCAACTTGTGCAGATCAATTTTCTGATTCATGAATTACAATATCCATTTAAATGCTCTAAATTAGGCTCTTTCAATCTACATTATTCATCAACAAATACATAAAATCATAAGCCTACATTACTAAAATCTTTTTGAAAAACAGAAATATAACTGGTTATCTCATACTTTATTATACAAAATCTTCATTTCAATTAAAGAATATATGAAATAAATGTAGAGGGAGCAGAAATCTCTTTTTAAATAATTTATAAAAGTTTTCCAGCTATTACTTTCAGTGGATAAGAAAGTATATATGTGCATGATAGTTTGCCAAATTTTTAGTATGAGCTACATGTAATAGTTGTTGCTAGGATTTCAAACATACTCTAAAACCTCAGAATTCACTTCAAGACACTACTAGGGTCAAGGGAGTAGCTTTCTATTTATAAAATTATGGTGAGTAGGGCTGGGGATTTAGCTCAGTGGTTCTGGTACGTGCCTCCCAAGCACAAGGTCCTGAGTTCGATCCCTGGTACCCCCCCCCAAAAAGAAAACAATTTATGGTGAATACCCCGGGAAAGCCATCTCTACAGGTATGGTATTTGTGATTTGTTGTGGAGTTTGAAAAGTTTGAAATTTATTTTACTTTTGCAGACTTGAGGAGAAAATAAATCCATGTTTAATTGTGCTCTGGCTAAATTCAGAAATTACTTGTGATTATAAATATACTAAGCAATATTAGAGCTTAAATCTTACTCGTATAATTTATTTAAATACATTTTAAAATATTAATTTCAGTATGTATAACACATGCATAATCTTGCCTGTAATATTTCAACTTTTTTCAGGAAATTCCACAGTATATTAGTGTTGAAATTCTCTCATTCTTTTGGTTGTCTATTTTTTTTCCATTCAGCAAGCACTAGGACATTTTTTCAAATGAAAGGGAACGTTGATATATGTCTCCTGCAAAGCTCGTGGATTTGGAGTCTCTTTGCTTTTCGTATCAAATTTTCATTTTACTACAGGAATTTTCAGGAAACCTGCCAAAGCCTTGCCTAATATTCACTTCTAGCTGTTTGCTATAAGTTTGCTATAAGTTTGCATTTTGGGGGGAGTTGACTCTCCATTCCTCATACAGAAAGTTTGGCTCAATGTGAGAGGTATGAGCCTGGGGTAAAATGTCCTGCCAATTGTAGACTCATATTTCTATACCATCTCAAAAATCTTCATTTCATTATTTTCACAGAAAAATCTACAATCTGAAATCCTTTGAGAATTCAGGGAGTTTAATTAACTCTTGCATGGTGTAAATCTTAAGAATCAATCATTTTATAAAAAATATTTATCAAGTGACTACCATGTACAAGAGGTAAATGTTGGGTATAAAGAGAATCTAAGTTGATAGTTTCTGCAACACAAAATCTTTATATTCCACTGGGGTAGAGAGACTAGAGCAAGTAGATAAAGACTGTGTGGAAAGTAATGCCAGAAGGGAAAGCAACAAATGTTAAAGAAAATTCCAGCAGAGATCATGGGGTGCTTGCTAATGTAGGTGACCCCTGAACAATGTGCAGCATCAGCTGAAGGGATCAAAAGGAGAGTACAGCACAAGAAGGCAAGCATGTAGAGTAGTGTGGACTGTTTCCAAGAATTGCAAATTTAGTTCCAAGAATTACAAGAGTTCTGCCAACAGGTGACAGACCCTGGACCAGGAATAAGGTTTGGTGAGGTGAATATGCCCATTACTATATAAATAGCCTAAATTTATATTGGGTTACACTTGTAAAAATATAAGCAAATACCAACTAAACACTTAAGAAGGAACTGGTACATTGCAATCCAGAGTAATATTGGTGGCTGGAATGATTCATGCTTTTCTATCACCAATATCATTGTTTTGCTTCTAAAAGACCTACGTTTTCTACCTTGTCTTAACTTTGACAGACCCTACCCATAGCTAAAAAAAAGTAGAGCAATTGCTCCAAATGACTAATGTTTGGGAGTTTTTGCATCTAGTATATTTTATCATATGATAAACAATGAGGTATACATGAATCTGAATGATGTTCAGCCTTGAGGATTAGAAACCTACAATATGCCTGAAGCAAATTACCACTGGTTTTCTCTAATTAAAGAAGCCAGTCTAGGTAGGTTATGGTAATTTTATCTACTACTAATAATATTAACTCATGTGTTTCAGACATGTTGGGTGTTCCATCATTTAACAGGGAGTAGATGTCCTTCTGATCAATACTTATTCTCAGGCAAAATTCTACACACCAAATGAGCTGTTGATTTAAATATAATTGTGTGAATCTGAAAGAAGAGACAGAAGTGGATATAAGAAAATGGAAAGGCATAACTTGTTCATGGGTTGGAAGAACCAATATAGTGAATATGTGCATGCTTCTAAAACTGTTAGATTCAAAGAAATCCCAATTGAAATCCCAAGAATATATTTCACAGAACAAGAAAACAATCAAAAAATTCATTTGGAACCAGAAGAGACCTAGAATAGCAAAAGTAATTCTAGGCAACAAAGACATTAGAGGGGCTATCTCAATCCTCAACTTGAAACTATGCTACAAAGCCACTATGATAACAACAGAATGGAACTGCCAAAGAAACAGACCTAAGGATCAGTGGACTAGATTAGAATAACCAGACACTAATCCAGACACATTCAGCCATCTCATCATTGACAAAGGAGCCAACCACCCTCACTGGAGGATAGCCTCTTTAATAAATGATGCAGAAAAACCGGATTTCAACCTGCCAAAGATTAAAACTAGATGCATATCTTTCACCACACACAACTAAAATTGAAGTGAATTGAAGATCTAAATATTAAATCAGAAATACTAAACTTGTGGGAAGATAGGTTAGATAGAACTCTTGAAGACATTGGAATAGTAAAAGTCTATATCAACAAAACCTCAGTAGCACTGAAATGAGCACAAAGAATCAACAACTGGTATCTCATCTCATTAAAATCTTCTACACAGCAAGAAAAACCACCAACAGAGCTAAGAGACAACCTACAAACTGGTAAAAAAAATTTACCAGCTGATCCTCAGACAAAGGACTACTGCAGGGAACAGAGAAAGGAGACATTACTACAACCTCTGCAGTAAGTCCTAGTCTACTGCTAGCCACAGCAGCCCAAGGCGAATTACAGGAAAGGTAGAAACATGAGACTGAGAAGAATCTGAGCATTGGGTCTGATCAGTGCTGCTCTGGACAGCAAAGATGAAAGCCCCCAGCTTACCACACCTTTTATTCAGCACATTGGGAGAAACAAAGTGTAACAAATGACTTTCAGAGAGTTCAGTACATCCTGCGTAAATAAGATATAACAATCCAAGATCAAGGAGGAACTGAGTAGATGTTTGTTCCTCCCAGGATGTTTCTTGTCCTGGAGAATCACAGCATTACTGGATCATTGAGGTCTAACTTGTGTCCGGAGGATAAAATGGAGTTATATCTCAGAATTCCACAGTGGGGCTGTAGGCAGCAGATCTAGGCTAACCAAATGATTTTACCCTAAAATTATGTAGCATTGCTCCCGACATATCTCCCTTTCTTTTTGTTTTATGTGAATGTGTTTTTAGGAAAAGCAAGCACACCCAACAATGGCTTGTCCCTATGTATTGTGAGGATCTATAGTGTGCTTGACTGGCTTAGCTGTCTATAATAAGTATAATTTCTCCTAATTTGGGCTGTAAAAGGATTAAAAATCTAATAATTTTTTTAAACTGTTGGCTAAAAAACTTAAAACTTTTGTTAAACTTAAATAAATATTTTCTTCAGTTATACTTTTCTACTGGGTGTTTAAGACCAAGTTATGGTGAGATCTATATTAAATAAAATCCACCTCTTGCTCTCTAACAAGGTCAATGAAGTCTCTGCAGGCACTGTTTTAGAACCATGCACAGAGACTCTTAGCTCCTCTGTCAGCATCAGCCATCAGGATATATCACGGCCTTGCTTGACCATGTTGCTTCCTGTGAAAGCATGGGAGATTTTTTTTCCTCCAGGTGACATTCCTTTGGCACACTTTTTGTTGGATCTTTACTGTTTTGGTGTTCAGCAACCTCCCTGGTCAGGAGGTTGAGTGACTCCAAAAATGCAGGATCTTGGAGATGGTTCCCTCATGACCTGAATCTTTTTGCTATTGTTGTTGACCTTGGAGGGCCAGGACTGAAATATTGGCTGCCTTCTTAGCCCAGGTACCTCTTTAGTTTTGGTCTCTAAACTTTGGTTGTTGAGTACCCAGAAGAGAAGATCAATAACATTAGCATTGTAAGAGGAGTAGTGAACTCAACTATTATAATTTTACCTGGATACTAAGCATTTTAGAATAAAAATATAGTTAAACTGTTATTATTGCCAATTATGATTGCTCTTCTGGTTGTATCCCAGAGTAGCTATTTTTTATAGAATGTCATCTAAGGAAAATACATGAGCCTACAAGTGTGCCTATTATCATAGGTGGGTGGAGCATAAGAGAAAGGCAAATACCTGAATCAAAAGGTTATTACCATAAACAATATGTTGGAAGACCCATACAATTAGATGGCATGAATACATTTTGTACACCAGAAAAGGAGCAGTAATAAATATCACAGTTACATAAAACCTTATGTTCTTCAATGTAGTTTGGTACCAAAACCATCTTTCTAATAACACTCTCTTGTTTATGACACAGAAATTAAGCTTTTAAAGATGACCAATGAAGACATATTACAACAACATATTCAGAACTTAACCAGTGTAAACATTTTATAATAACATATTTAGTGGTTAAACATCAATGATAACCAATGTGATCAATTTATAATAACATTTTGAGACAATATTTGTTGTGGTGTGTCTCCAATAAGATTATAAAAATTACTAGGGGGTCCCTTTAGTGAATTAAGACCAGAATAATTATTTTCTGGCTGGCCACTTCTTTATTTACCAAAGGGAGTACCCACAGTCTCTATTTACTTTGACAAACAAATAATAAGAATATATATATCTTCTTATTTTACAACTGCTTATTGCAATTTGATTATTGCATGTAGGTGACAATACACATTACTTTTATAAAATAAATCTCAGTGGCACTTTGATCAATTAGCAACCTGGGAAGGAGAGCATGCCTTTAATTTAATAATATTTATCTGTAAGCCAATTTAATAATAGGTCAATATCTTTTAAGAAAAATTTTTCTTCAAAAGGTGAAAAGGAAAAGAGTAAAGAAAAAAATTGAGCTCAACTGTACAAACAGACAGACAACAGACAAACATATAAGACAATTTATAAAATTAGAATGCACTCAAATATATTTGGCCAAATCAAATTATAATATCCCTTTTATGATTTTTAGGTTTATAATTGTATATGAGACTGGTCAAAAACTTTTGTAGTCAATTAACAGAGATCTCTTGAGATTTGAATCAGAAGGAATGCAAGCACTTTTATACCTATAAATGTAAAAAGAATATTTTCAAGTTGTGCCCCCCCCCTTTTAATCTATATTCATTTTTCCTCTGGGGACATCATCTCAATCCTGGACCCTGTTGTGGATTTGTTGGTCATTGCTTGTGAGGTGGGTCACTCAGGTGCAGCAGACTCACTGCTCTTAGTAAGGGTCCTATCACCCATTCTCCAAGATGTTGGCTGTTCCACTAGTATGACCCATAGTCTCACATTCCAGGAGGGGAGCCACAAGGTTTCATTATTATCTGTTAGGACACAGGCAAAACCTCTCCCCAAGTTATTAAGGCAGGAGCAATTTTTTGACATATGGGCTTTTGTAATCTTAAAAACAAGTTTAATAATTTAGGTTCTAAGGTAGAGCAGACCATAGCTCCTTCCAGTCTTTGAGTCAACCAAACTGCATAAGAGAAATCACTTAAAATATTAAGAGGTTGGAGAGGGAAGTTTTCAATCACAAATATAATGGCTAGGAAATCTGACCACTGAGCAGAGTGGATTAAGGCCCAAGTGGGGAGTTTTCAGCAGGAGAGACAATCACCCCTTTGCCAGGCCTCATGGAGAATGGTACCTACACATTCCTATGCTATTAAGTTAGTAGTCCCTTCCTGGGGAAATGACGGGATGTACATTTGTATGTCTTTTAACAAATCTATCACAGCATCCTTAGGTACTGGATACATAGCTTGCTTTAACAGCGACTTAAGTAATTTGGCAAAGTTATGCTGCTCTGATGACAGAGAGTGACACATAGTTGTAACTCAGCAAATATATAAAATTACCCCCAGCTGGACACACTTACCACCAGTGTCCCTCGTTCAAATTCAGAAATCGTCCTGGGAGATCCGTGTGCTGTCTCTCTTACTCCAGGTTTGTCTCACAGGCAAGTTCACCCCTGGGTCCAATTCTCATCCAAGTGGGGCACCAAATGTAGGGAACAGGGAAAGTGGATGCTACTAGAACCTCTGCAGTATGTCCTGGTCTCCTGTGATCCATGGCAGCACAAGGCAAATTACAAGAAAGGTAGAAACATGAGACTGAGAAGAAGCTGAGCATTTGGTCTGATCAGTGTTGCTCTGGGCAGCAAAGATGAAAGCCCCCAGCTTACCACACCTTTTATTCAGTACATCAGGAGAAACAAAGTGTAACAAATGACTTGCAGAGAGTTCAGTACATCCTGCGTAAATAAGATGCATCAATCCAAGATCAAGGAGGAACTGAGTAGATGTTTGTTCCTTCCAGGATGTTTCTTGTCCTGGAGAATCATGGCATCACTGGATCACTGAGGTCTCAGTTGTGCCTGGAGGCCAAAATGGAGTTATATCTCAAAATTCCATAGCTGGGCTGTAGGCAGGAGAACTTGGCTAACCAAATGATTTTACCCTAAAATTATGTAGCATTGCTCCCAACAGACTACTATCTAGAATATATCTAGAACTTCTAGAATATATGAAGAACTTAAAAAATGACCTCCCAAATTTAAAGAACCAATCCAAAAATGGGCATCTGAAATGAACAGACATTTCTCAGAACAAAAGTAAAAGCAGCAAATAAACATATAAAAATGTACAACACCACTGATCATTTGAGAAATGCAGATGAATATAGCAATGAGATTCCACCTCCCCCAGAAAAAAACGGCTTCTATCAAGAAATCAACCAATAATAAATGCTGGACAGGATGTGGGGAGAAAGGAACCCTTCTCCAATACTGGTGGGGATTCAGACTGGTGCAACCACTGTGGAAATCAATATCTAGAAACCTCAAAGAACTAGGTTTAGAGGTCTCATTTGATCCAGTTATTCCTCTGCTGGGTGTCTTCCCAACAGAATTAAAAGAATCATACTTCAGTCATATATGTGCACTTATGTTCACAGTGGCACAGTTTGTAATAGGTAAAACTTGGAAACAGCCCAATTGACCATGTAGTGGAGATTGGATAAAGAAGTTTGTTTTTTTTTTAATAAAATGGAGTACTACTCAGCCATGAAGAGTGAGAAACTGGAGACATTTATAGCTAAGTGGATGCAAACTGAGTCCATATATTTTTAGGGGTTTGTGGTTGATCTACAAGTTTATTTAATAGAGCACACATTCACAGAGAGCTGTAACACAATTTCAACATGTATTATCTATGCAGAAAAATATCAGAGCCTCATTTTTAGGGTGATTGTGGCTCCCTTATATATGAAAGCTAGTGTTTAAAAATATTTTTTAAATGAAGGCATCGTGCACTACTCTGCAAGAAGTGTACAATATTCAAACCAGAAAACAATGAAGGTTTAGAAAGAATAATTATGTCTTCTTACAAATCCAAGACAAAGTGAAATAAGTAGGACACACAGGTGTAAATACTGAATAGTTTCTCTGGTGTGAGAACCTGAAAGTATATATAAGGATTAAAATGTATAATAGATAATGTGAAATAATAAGTAAAAGCCTAAAGTGGAAGGGGAACTGGGAGGGGTAGGGGAAATGAAAGAAGGGAAAGGAAAAATATGAGAAAAGGAAAAAATCGAAACAAAATCTTTGTAAATAGGAAAGGATGGAGGGGTTTAAGGGAAGGGATGAGAACAGGAAAAAATAAGAACTCAGATATAACACATAAAGGTACAAATTCCCACTGATGAATGTCATCATATTGTGTACCTAAAGTGTACCAATAAACTTAATTAGAAAAAGTAAATGTGTGAGTTTGGAATACTCAATGGGAATGGTAATATTTTAATGTAAAAAAATAACTGCAAACAAGAATTCTTGATGGCACTGTTATATGAGGTCCTATGAGAGGGTCTTTTCTCTGCATTCTTAAAAGCACAGGGATAAAACTGAGATTGTATTCAAGCCTATAACACAATATTGCATTGGGATGAAAATATTGTACATGGTCACTTGTAAAGATGGAAAAACTGTGAAAAAATTAGTGTGTGGTCTAAGAAATTAACTTCATTCTAGAGAGATTTCTACATTGAAATTAAGGAAAAGTGACAATGTCAGTTGAAGAATGAGGACCAGGAAGAGGATGAATAGCAGTCTCATTATGACTCATGGTAGTAGGCTCTCTTGTTACTTAGTTACACACATAAACTTCCATCAAAGCCAGTATTAGGAGACCAGTCCTCTTGCTCTTTTTATATCTAGTGATTATTCCCCCATTGTTTAGTTTTTTGTTATTTATTAGATCTTAGGAAATTTCTATGTTGCTTAAAGAGAAATAAAATATTTCAAATTTTCACAAAAGGTGAACTATATCAGAACCCTTAACAATGTAAATAACCATTAGATTTATGCATGAGGTATAAAGAATAAAGTCACACACAGGTAATCAATGTAAACAGCACTTTTTCATGGAAGACACTGCAATAAACTTAAATATATTAAAATGATTTAAAAACATATTTGCATAACATACAAAAAACAATTTTAAAATAATTCTTAACTACATTAAGCCATAACATGTATCCAGTTACTAAATAGTAACCAAACAATAAATAAAATAATGATTCTTTTTGTAAGAAAATAGGTACATATAATAGGATAACAATTTTCATACAAATTGCATATGCATAGTTACATAAATAAAGACCAGAATGAAAAGATGCAAATTTTGAGTCAAAAGTATCTCTGCATATAATTATGACTGAATAAAATTTTCTGTTTTACCTTTTCAATTTTTCCAAATAATCTTTCAAAAAACCTTTTTTTTATTTTCCTGAGATTATTACAGAATGAGAACGAACAGTCCATATCAGTGATTAAATTGGAAATGCAAAAAAATCATGTTCAAAATTGGGGGTAATATTTTGAGGGAGATTAATGATTATGTGTTTTTATTATAATGAATATTTTAATTTAAACATTCACTATATATTTTGATCACCCTTGCATATCCTACAGAAGTAGAGAGAAACAGTTTCTGTAACACAGAGACAAACATTTAGAGCAGGGAAAAAGTACACTAACTAGAACTTACTTCAAATACTTCTGCAGATCATATTTTCAATAGGAGATTGTTATACTGAGTGAGCTGCTCAACAAGTTGACTGATTTTGCCCACTCAAGAAAGTACTGGAAAGATACCAAGCATCATACCTCACTGATATATACACACCCATCTTTATATCAGCATACTTTATAATAGCTAAACCATAGAAACAGGCCAAATGCCCATCAATCAATGACTGCATAAAGATGTGTTTCTTAATACAATGGAGTACTATTCAGCCATAAAGAAAATAAGCTTGAAACATTTGTAGCTAAATAGGTGCATCTTGAGCCCAAATTCTTAAGTGAAATAAATTGAACACACATGTGTAAATACTGAATTGTTTCTCTGGTGTGAAAAGTTTAAAGGATAAATAAAGTCAAAAATGTATAATAGGTATTGAGAAATATGAAGAAAATGTTCAAGTGGGTAGGGTAACCAGGGAAGGAGGCAGGGGAAAGGAAGGAAAACAAGAGAAAAAAATGTGAAAAGAAGAAAAAATGGAAACAATGCTTTTGTATATAGAGGGGAAGGAGGGTTGTAGGAAGGATAAGGGAATGGAACAAAATAAAAATCAAGATATATCATGTACAGGTACAAATTCCCTATATGAATATGATCATTGTGTATACCTAAAATGTACCCATAAATTAACTAATTACAAAAGAAACTACTGCAAGACTCACACGCTGGCACACACTAGCTTTCTATGGGACAGTCAGTTGTACACAGTGCATTTCAATGGGACATCAATTATATAGTGTGACTTCTATGCTGGTTAATAAATTAATAGTCATCTTGCTTGGGAATGCACAGCTGAATTGTGTTATCATGGGTCTGGACATGGAAGACCACTTAAAGAGGATTTTTGTCAGAACAGTATAAAAGGAGAAGAGGAGGAAAGATGTCATGCTGATTTTCCTTGGAAACTCTTTGGCTGTTCTCTTCAGGGGAGTTCTGATCCTTGCCTTTGCCAGGGATGGCTACTGTTCTCTCCAGAGGAGTTCTGGTCTTCCTGTGCATCTTCAAAATCATCTCCTGGGAATTGGCACAGACACTTTGGCTGCCATAACTGGGCTTCTGTCCTGCCCACCTGGGCTTTCTAGCCTCCAGCATTGGACTTGAACTTTCTAGGAAGGGTCCTCCAGTCTTCTGTCAACAGTTCTATGGCCTTTTGATGCAGACTTGTGAATGAGCTATCCATAGTCTCTAGCCCTTTGGCTGGAGTCAAGTGGGATATTGGCATGAGTTCCCAGCCTTCAGCAGAACTCGATCAGGACATCCTTGCTTGGACTGTTCAGAACTTTACCACATGGAAAGATCTCTTGAACACTTCTATGGCCAGTGTTCAGTCTTGAATCCTAATACTCAAATATTCAAGAATATTTAAAGGAGGAAAATAAATGGCCAAGATGGAGTAAAAGGCCCACCTACTGTGTGAAGTAGTAAAATAGAAGAGATTAAGGATGGAAATGGCCCTACCCTGGAATTGGACTCTGTGTAATAGAAAACCTGCCTCAGGTTTTGTGGAATAAAAAAAAATAACTGGAATATGATTTGTAACTGTGAAATTTCTTTATGCTATGTGAATGGTAAATTATTTTAGGTTTGCAAAAAAGAAATAACCATCAGTGATAAAGAGAAGCCCATATCAGATAAGAAACTAAAAAAGCAGCTTACAAACTCTCAAGATCACAAATGTATAACATATGAAATGCGAGGGTTTTGATCTTCTTCTCATGCCAGGCTTGCTCCTACTTGGCATTTTCTTATAATCATTTTCCTCCTCATTAAAAGAATTGTTAATCTGCTATTACAGAAAACCCATTTCCTGCTGCTTTTGATACTCTCCATTTCAGACTCTGTGTCTTCACTATTATTGAGGTAATGTACCAACATGCATGCTGGAACCACTAGAAGTTTTTTATTTGCACATGTCATTTCTTCAACTTAAAATTTTTGTTTATATTCTCATCCTGCCAAACTTGCTTTCATTTTTCAAGACTCAAGCCACAAACCATCTCATCATATGTGACACTCACTCACCTCTCACATAGACACAGGAACTTTTGCTCTGAGATTTGAAAGCAAGTTCAATGCAGTTTCATGATTCTATGTGTGATCTAGAAAATGTTGTCCTTTTAAAAGGCTTATAGTCCACACTTCTCATTTCATTTCAAAGCCTTACAATTAATAATTTGGCTAAAGTCCTAGAACAGGCCAAAAGCAAACTTTTATAACTCACAGTGGAACAAGTAGCATCTATGTGGTGATGAACTGTAGAATCCTTGGGGTGAGTATTCCTTTGTTTGTGGATAGGTGTGAGCAGGACTGAAGCTATCTTATTCTGCTGCCTAGTTTTAAATTTGTTTTCTATGTCTAAACTAGCTTGTGGTAGTCACCTGACTGGTGTGCCTATGTGATAACCTGTGTGATAACCATACAAATTGATAACCATATGGCCTGTGTGCCAAAACACTTATCTTGTAAACTCTTTCACAAAACTTTTAACAATGTTTTCTAAAAATATATATTTTTACTATGAAAAATATATTTTTACCACCATAGGATTAGCAGGTTATTTGTACATTACAATAAGATTAGCATATGTCATTTGTATTAAACTCCCTAAGGCATAAAATACTAAGTGGTCAGCTGCTCTTCAGCTCAGTCTTCTGACTCAGTGCTGTAGACTATGCCCCAGGTACTCCTTTGTGCAGAGCTCTCACTGGGCTTCAACTGACTATGACTGTCACTCTGTCCATCTGGAATGCTCTGTTCAGCTCCCTGGGTGTACCACGGTCTGGATCACGGTGAGTACCAGTTCTGAGGTTCTAGATCACAGTGAGCTCCAGTTCTCATTCTCCAGATCATGATGAATCCCAGTGGTGCCTGTTGTACCATCCACTCTTCATAGCGCATGTTGGCTGGGTGGAAGGAAGATTTTACACCATTGGTACTGTCTCCAGCTTCCAGCTTATTAGATGCATGGGCTCCCCTCTGCCTTGCAGTGAATGTGGTAAATGGTCAATAAAGCTTTGAACTTGGGAGATTGTACATGTCTTGGGATCTTTGTTTGGCAGATGCACTGACTACCTTTAGCTCCTCTGGGACACAGTGTGGCCTAACTCAGAGGGCCCTTTGGTCTGGGGAATAGCCTCCACACATAATACTTGGCATAGTGGTCAGGATCCCAATACCTGAACAGGGAAAGGAAAAAGCTAGGACAAAGAATAGCATGAAGAGTAGTAACTGGGATTGACCAAGCCATGAGCAGTATTTAGAAACTTAACTCTTATTGGTATACCCTCACTGGATTCAAAACTAGCATATTGGCCATGGGGGAAATTGACAGGATGATGGATTTAGTGTGGTAGTTAAGAAAGTGTACCTCTCATGAGGATATATATATATAACCTGAGAGAATAAGAAAGAGAAACAGACAGAAAACGAAGGAAAGGGTGCCAAAAAGGTAGCTCATGATGGTAAGGAAATATTGATGGGCCCTATGGCTCTACACTACCTATATCATCTAACAAAAAGAAACTAACTACCAGAACTGCTTTTCAAGCTCTCATAGATATAGATGAAGACAGAATGAAGGGTAAAACCCTTGCCTGCAGAACCTCACAGGGAGAGAAGACCACTGATTATATTAATTCCAAGGTTTATTTCTACAAAGGAAATGGCTGATTACAGACATGATTTATCTGAACCTCAAGTAATAAGAGAAACTGGAGAAATGATCAGACAGGAGATAGTCCAGATTAGGAAGGTTTTTGCACAAATCTTAGACCCAGGAGGGAACTATCCAAAATCTGGAGAAATGGAGCCAAACCATGATAATATCTGGACAGGAAGGTCCAGCACTTGGTAACCTAGCTGAAGACCCCACAAAAAACAACAGATTAATGACCTAGCCACCCAAAACATGGAGGTAAATTCATCTTTATGGCACTAGATACAAACATCCTATAGGCAGACCAAACATTCTCTTAGTGTACTCAGTACTCTCAGGGCTGCAGGCAAACAAGCATGCAGAAGGTACCAAGATCTTGAAAAAAAACTAGCATTATTTCAGAAGGAGTAATACACAAGGCTGGATTGGGACACCCTTCTGGGACAACAAACTACTGGGGAAGTGAAAAGAACTTTTTTGTTATGCGCACCTAAGCATTTACAATTAAACTATCTGCAAATTATACAGGAAGCAAATATCTACCAAGAACTGCATGAAAACCTGAGACTACTCAGGGACCTGGTGGGACAAAATAATATCACTTTTGTCACCAGGATTAAACAAATGGCTACAGTGGAAAATGAAGGACTGAAATATCAAAACTTTCACCTGAAACCAGGGCAAATTGAATCACTGAATCAAAATTTTAAACAGAGCGGTCAAAAATAAACAAATCCCAAAACAAAAATACCAAAAGTCAAGGAGGCTGTGGGCCATATCACCCAAAACTGGGAATCTACAGGAAAAACAACTCCTTCTAAACCAACCCAGGGACCCAGAACAATGGAGAACCTGGCAGGAAAATTGGAAAAACTCATGGTTAATGTGACCCAAGGTATCACAGATCTTACCTGCATCTCAACAAATGACTTGAATGGACCAACCTTGGTGCAAAACCCCCTTCTGATAAGATCAATAGTTTAAGGCGGTGGAGGAAACAATCACCTGATTGTGAACTTTATGATAAATGAAGAAAGTGTAATTTGTGGGAAATTTCTTTTGGATATATGGAACCAAATTTCTCTACTAATCATAATACAAATAATCATGAGGAAGGGCACCCCCACAAAATACCAGAAGGACTAAGGGGAGCAACCTTAGTAACATGCACACATGTCCACCCCATTGAAACCAATATTGAGACCAAAATTTAGGTAGGTTAGCATCAGTAGACATTGAACCCATAATGTTGCCCATCCATTCAAAAATAGCTTAATAAAATAATACAGAATTCCTCTTGATAAATGAATATTTAGAGGGGAGATTTAAAAATATGCATAAAAAACTCAAATATTAAGCTTTCAGCTTATTTGTTTCTTTTGATACCAATTATGTGAGTGAATGGCCCTTTGATGACTTGAGCTATAAAGTATACAGGTCTAGGAGAGCTTCAGAAATGTCCTCCAAGGACAATGTTGCTCAACTCAACAAATACCAGAACAACAAGAGATGAGAAAAAAATGGAGTTTTTATTCTAAGTCTCTTCATTTGAAGGCAGTTTGACAATAACCATAAAATAGTTGATTTGTATTCAATAATGCATTTCAAATGCTGTTTAAATTAATACAGAGGTACATAAGTGGGAGGCCTTTAAGGTAACATTTTGAAAATTACTGTTAAACATGAAGGACAGCCGTCTTGCATACAGGTAAATAGTTCACAATAAATTTAAATAAATTTAATGGTACATTATTTAAAATCTCTGTCACCTGTGAAACAAAGAAGAAAGAAATGGCATAACCTACATCATGGACTTGTTGAAACAATGGATGTGCTAATGTACTGAACAAGCAAAAACAGTTGTTTTACATATTAAAACTCAATTTTTATTATATTAGTAACCTTATATTAGTAACCTGCAAGTAAAATTATCAATGACATTACTCTTTATATAATTACAAACTGTACTTATTTAATATAATTTCAAAGTACATTATAATTTTAACATATATTAAATGTTAAAGATAAAGGATTGCAGTATTTTCTCTTTCAAATATGGTAGTTTACATCTATGGAATGAAATAAGGACTAACAAATTAGAGACTCTGGGCTAAATTTGGTAACCATTTGATGATCTTTTAATGATGATTAAAACTTTAAAAGTTCACCATTTTAATCATTGTAAATGTAACAATTTATTTGCAATTTTCTGTAGCCATACTTATAGGGAAAGGTAATGGGAGCTTCCAGAGCCCCCTGCAGCGGTGCTGGCCTCCTGCAAGCCAATATGACATCTGCAAGATAGGAAAGTGCGAATTAAAAGAAACACAGAGACAGTGACTTGAGAGAAACTGAGTCTTGGGATGATCTAAGCTGTTCTGGGCAGCAAAGACAAAGAACTCCCAGTGTTTATTCATTGCAAGTGTGGGAAGGGTGCAGGCCTTGTGATATTGGCTGATAACAATTATCAAGCAGGCAGGACTGTAGAATTCGGGCACAAGCATATCTTTGATGCAGTGAACAGTTAATTCAGAAATGATGAATTTAGTTGGAGTCAGTTGAGCCTGACCGGGAGTGAACTCAGTTCAGGTCTGCTACTTCCAATGAAACACAGCTGAATTATGCAGGTACAAGAACCTTGTGCCAATATAGCCTGCTAATACTGACCAGAGGTGTCTGGTACCCATCCTCAATAAAAGAAAGATAATTTTCTGCATTTTAAAATGAATCTTTAATTTTATTTAAAATTTTCTCATGCCTCCAGCTGGCAGAACAGGATTATGTGTTGGAATCATTGCACAAGCCATGCAAAAATCAAGACACTAAAATTATGCTTTTAACTTCCTCATTGCATTTTTCTTTAACATACGCAGCTATGGAAAGAAAATCAGAAGAATTTTGACCCACTCACTCCACAAAGGCAGTTTGAAATTTTCCATAGACCAGTTTTTGAGTGAAACAAAATGATCTAGTGAAAGTTATTTTTAAGAAAAATCATCTTATCTCCTATGTATCATACTAAATATAAACAGCAAACAAAGAAGAAATACATTTACTCAAGAAGATGTACAAAATCTTGACAGAAACAGTAAAAATCTATGGGATTTATGCACCTTCACAAGTAATTGTGATAGAGACCCTGTCATAGCTAAGTGCTCTTAGTAAGACCACAAAAATGCTACTCCTTGTAACTTGCAAATCAGGACCGTGATGTATTCTTGGATTGAGCAGGCTGCTGACATCTTCCACACATACTGTCTATCATTGCATTGCAAAGGCTAAATTCCAGGCAAGCATTAGCAGCAAAAGACTTTCTTATTCCATTCATACAGTAATAGAGAAAAGTTCTCATTGGCACCATCTAATGAGTACAATGGCCCCCAGCCCACTCACAGGTTTCAAAATGAGCGAGGGGATCTAAAACATAAATGGTATGGTAGTGCCTTTCTCCTAAAACAAGAATGCCACTGCAACTGGTATATGGACCTGCTCGCACCCCTGGTAACAAGTAATCAAACATGAACCTCTCCCCAAGTTTGCTTATTGAATTTGAAAAATTTTGAGGTATGTAAAAGTTAAGATTCCTGATAATCTTATGCGTGTGCATGTGTGTGTGTACATGCACATGAACAAACATATGAATGAAATCTGCTCTCTTCATGAAAAATAAATGAATCCAACATTTCAAGTCAGCCAAAAGGAAGAATGAGAATGTCACAAACAACAGTGAATGGGCGAAAAAATCTTTAAAAAATCATTATTTATTAAAAAAAATACGGGGAGTTGTGACAACAAGTAACACAATAAAATATAAATAAACTAAGTGGCCTGAACAATAAATTTGAAAGAGCAAAGCAACTTGAAAATCACTAAGTACAGATTTTATAAGAACACCCTCACCCAAAACACAGAGAAATAAGGAACAAAATAAAGTAAAGAGAACCTTACAGAATGTCAAGGAACACCACTTTCTCTACCATCAAAGTGTTAATGCCAGAAGAGGAAGAGAGAGAAAGGAACAGAAAAAACATTCAAAAAATATTGCCTGAAACATTCCCATAAATGATGACAAACTTTTACCTCAGATATTTTTAAAAGGTTGAAAAACATAAATAGAATAGGCTAAAACACAAATATATCATGGAGAAATACATGCTGGAAAAGAAAGTCAGAAAATCTTTAAGCAGCAAGAAAAACAATAATACATGCTCAAATCATTAAGACTTTTGCAGAAGATTTAGAGGGAAATAGAAGATCTGAAAAACATTATAAAATGAATAGAACTACAAATATTTAAATTTAGAGTCCTTTTGAAATGAAATGTACAATCATTTCAGATATACATTTACAACTCCAAGGCTGCACCATACCAACATTATTTTCAAATCTCAATCAGGTTAAATGGATTCAAATCAAAGTATGTGTTCAAACCAAACAAAAAAACCCCATTAAATTAAGTAATGAAAAGAGACTTGAAAATGAAAATTGCATGAAAAATCAGCAACATATTCCTAAACAACAAATGTTTGATAGAACCAAAAGTATGATTAGAACATATTTTAGGGATTTGAAAATATACCTAAACTACTGGTGAAACACCATCTAAATGCCTATAGTAAAAGAGAAGAAAAATCTGGTTCTCTATGGTTGGGATTGGGCAAGTCAACCTATTCTCTGATCTTGGTTACCAAAGTTATAAAGGAAGGGTTTAGACTATATGTATGTCACTACATATATTCACTACACAAATACATTCCATAGCATGATGTGCTCCACAAAATAATTCAAGTTTCAGACAAATGGAGAGTCCAAAGTTATCTGGTCTTATATAACTATTTCCAATATTAAAATGCAAATTTAATGCTGCCATTCCACCACACCTGGGGCAGAGGAGGTGAGCCAATTCCAGTGCCCGGGAGGAGGCTCCCTGGCTGCCATTCCACTGCTCACAGGACAGAGGAGCTGAGGTGAGCATGCACCACCAGCACACACCCCCAACCTGGAAATGAGAAGGCACATAAACAAGCCTCAAAAACAGACTTCCATCACCTACAGCAACCCCAAATGGTTGGAACACTCTGTTACTCAACCACCTGGACTTCCTGAACTGGCAACAAAAGAGGATCTGGAAAACATGAAATCAGAAATAATTTCTCAGAGGCTAGCCGAGATTGTGCCCATAGTGCAAGACAAGATTAATAAATTTAGAGAGGACACAAATTAAAAAAAAAAAGAGCTGAGAA
Organism: Heterocephalus glaber; assembly: GCF_000247695.1. The sequence continues at coordinate 87,548 of NW_004624979.1, read as the reverse complement.
ACATGTTTGAATACCAACAGTGGAAACAAATGGAATCCATAAAACAAATACAAACATATTTCCAGGAGATTAAAAATTCCACTGAAAGGCTACACAGCAGAATGAACTAATGTGAGAACATTGACAACTTCTTAGAAGTTGTCAAATTTATTTCAAGAAAGATTTTTGTAATATACTTTCTATATCATTTTGAATTCTGTAAAATCTGTGTTAATGCCTCCTAGATCTTAATATTGTAATTAAAAATGTATAATTGATATTGTGTAATAGGAAGAAAAGGTCTAAAGGAGCAGGGGAAGCGGGAGGGGTAGGGGAAAGGAAAGAAGGGGCAAGAAAAAATATGAGAAAAGAAAAAGAATGGAAACAAAGTCTTTGCACATAGGGAAGAGTGGAGGGGTTGAAGGGAGGCAGGGGAAGGGGAAAAAAATACGAACGAAGATACACATGTAATGGTACAAGATCCCAAAGATGAATGTAACTGTATTTTATACCTAAAATGTACAAATAAACTTAATGGAGGAAAATGCAAATGCCTAAAACCTCTATTCTATAGACATTTCTCTATCAAATAAACCTCCCTCCACTGAATTCCTCCCAGGTTTCTGATGAGACTATTTATTTCAGTTTGTCTACTTATATTGAAATCTTGAGGTCCAATTCATTGCTATGGAATTTTTTCCACTACAAGTGGATGTTTCAGGAAAATATTTCTGCATTTTAAAATTTTATCAAATATGAAAGAGTGAGGATTAGTGAATTTTAGAATGTTATCAAAATATAAGAAACCAAAAATAGGTTATTCTATAGTAAAGAAGAAAATAACAAGAGGCAAAAGATATAAGATCCAAAACATATGGTATACAGATTTACAAAATTCAAAGCTAGAAAAAGGAAAGACTAGTGATGATTAGATCAACAAAAGTGAAACTGAGTTCTTTCAAAGATGACCATTTATTATCACATCTTTAAACAGAATGATCTAAAAAAAGAACATGGAAAAATAGAGATCAGAGAGTAGAGATATTGCTAACCACAACAAAAGCCATAGTAAACAAGTTGAGAGAGAGTACCATAAGCAACCAATGTGATAAATGAGATTAGCTGTTAAAATCACAATAAAAACATGTTCTGCAATGTATACTAACAAAGAAAGAAAATGTAAATACTGTCCCATACAAAACAGAAGCATATTAAATTAAAAATCAAAATCTACATTCAAAGAAAATCCCAGTCCCAGAAGGTCTTACAACTACACGTTTTAAATTTAATTATTCACTTACCTATCTATTTATGGTTGCAATGCATGATTAGATACATTTGGGAAACTGATACTCCAAGGAATAATCTTTTCCCAATCATTTTAAATTCTTCATTCCCTTCCCTAATTTCTCTATTCTCCAATTCCACTTTGTCCTTACCTTCTCCAAAAGATATGCCTCCCTGTTTTGACAATATCTTCTTTGCTATACTCTGTAATTAATTTATATTTTGGGTTTCTCATATGGGAGAAACCATGCAATGTTTAACTTTCTGTGTCTGACTTATTTTACTTAATATTATGGTCTCAAGACACCTTCATTTTCCTTCAAAGGAGACAGCTTCATTCTTCTTGATGGCTGCATAATATTCATATGTTATTATGCTTTGTTTATCAGTTCACCAGTTGAAGGTGTTCTAGGCTTTTTCCAAATCTTATCCAATGTGATATACTGCTATAAGGATAGGTATGCATATATCAATGAAATACAATATTTATACTGTTTTATTGGCATATGCCCAGGAGAGGCATAGGTGGCTCAAATGCAATTTCGACTTTTAGCTATTTTTAAAAATCTCAACAAATTTCCATAGAAATTCTACCAGTTATTTCCACCAACAATTTAAAAAGTTTCTTCCTCCCCCGACATATCCTTGCCAATATTTTTTATCTTTTATTCTTGATGATGCCCATTCTTACTACCCTAAATTGACAAACATTTTCCCTTGTAATTGCTTCTCACAGTTGTTTTGGTTTGAATTTCCCTAATGGCTAAAGTAATTAATTTTTTTTGCATATTTATTGACAATTTGTAATTCATGTTTAGAGAAGTGTCTATTTAGTTTATTTACCCAGACCCTGATTGGGCGATTCATATTGGGGGGGGTAATATTTAGATTTTTATATATTCTAGTTGTTAGTACTCTATAACAGGATTATTATACAACATTTCCCATTATATATTCTGTCTCCTCACTTTGATGGCTCTTTCCATTTCTGTGCAGATGGTTTTGTTTTATTTTTTTTAATTTGATATAATCTCATTATTATCATTGGTGTTGTTTCTTTGTTGTTAGGGTTTTTTTCTGGAGGAATTCCTTGCATGTGCCTATGTCTTCTAGTGCTTTCCATATGTTATCTTCTAGGATTCTTGGAGATCCTCTTTTATATCCCTGTTTGATTCATTTTGACTTGATTTTAGTACAAGGTGATAAAAAACTATCTGATTCCATTTTTCTGCTCATTGATAATTGGCTTTCCCATCATAATTTGTTAAAGAGGTTATCTTTTCTCCAGTCTATGTTTTGGCCCATTTGTCAAAGATGAGATTACTAAAGGTGCGTGGGCTGTTTCTATGTCTTGTATTGTATTCTTTTGTTCTACGTGTTTATTTTTGTGTCAGTGTCATGGTGCTTTGTTATTTTGTTGTTTTTATTTTATTTTTTATTTTTTGGTACTGGGGATCAAACTCGGGACCTTGTGCTTGCGAGGCAGGCATCAGAACCACTGAGCTAAATCCCCGGCCCCTCTGTGTTTTGTTATTAAAGTTTCACAGTAAAATTTAAAATCTGATGTTGCAATTCTCACACTTTGTTCTTTTTGCTCAAGGTTGATGTGGCTAACTGTGTCTTCTTCAGTGTGATATAAATTTGGGCATTTTTCATTTTTTCCAAAGAATGTCATTGGTATTTTAAAAGACATTTCATTGAATCTAAGTACACTTTTATTACCATTACTGTTTTAATGATATTAATTCTACTTATGCAGGAAGATAGGATATCTTTAAATTTTTCAATGTTCAGTTTAATTTTGTTCTTCAGAGTTCTATACTTTTTGTTATAGAAAACTTTGACCTTCATGATTTGGTTCATTCCTATGGATTTAAATTCTTTTTGAAGATGTAATGAATGGAATAGTTTTCCTGATGTCATTCTTGGTAGGTTTTGTGTTGGTGTACAGGATATTTGTTTTTAGTGTTGATTTTGTGCTCTGTTACTTTGATGAATTTATAAGCTCTAAGGGTTTTCTGGTAGAGGTTTTTTAATATTTTCTGTAAAGTATCATATCATTTGCAAAGAGAGTTTAAATTCTTTTCCATTTCACATATTCTTTTAATTTCTTCCTCTTGTCTAATTTCTGTCTAAAGGTTTGAGTTTTATGCAACAGGAGTAGTAAAAGAAGACATTTCTGTCTTCTTCCTGATTTTAAATTCTGACTGTGGTTTAAAAGTTGTATAGAAAGATTATAGATAGATCTTCATGTATCAAAATAGCTCAAAAACAATCACATTTGTGACTTATTAACAGCTTCAACCACTTCAAGCACTGGTGTGATGATTAATTGTGATTCATGAATTCAGCTGGAGAAAAAATTCCACTAGGTTAGTACAGCATGCTTCTGGGTGTGCCTGCTGGGTGGTTGCAAAAATGCCTGGAACTTATGACAGCAAAGTAATGGGGAAAGTTCCACCTGCCTGTGGGTAGCAGCAACCAATAGGCTTGTACCCTGACTGATATTTAAAAGGGGAAAGATGAAAAAAAGTACACCTATTTTTGAAAAGCTTCACTCTGCCTAAGCAAGGAATCATTTCTCTGACATTACCTTAAGACACTGGTCTCCAGTTCTTCAGTCTTCAAATGTTGACTTCCCCGTGACCTTCCAGGCCTCAGATCTTGAATTGGCATCGATTCTTTCCCTTTTCAGTGGCTTCCATCTTCTGGAGCTAAACAGATGTTGGACCCTCTGGCTGTCCAGCATGCAGATGGCCACTGCGGACACACCTGTTTCGGATCCTGTAAGCCTACCGAATACATCTTCTTGCATAATTATACTTATATTTTCTGTTCATGCTGTTGCTCTAGAGAACTCTCTTCAATAAAATGGGGTAAGATAACTGCAACAAATGTTATTTTGAAAACCAGATATCTCCATGAAAAGAATTAAAATGGACACTCATGTTTCAACACACACACACATACACACACACACACACACACACACACACACACGGAAAAATAACTCAAAATAGATTGGAGACTTAAATAGAAGACCTGAAGGTATAAAATACCAAAATAAGAACATAGGGGAAAACTTCAAAATATTGGTCTCATAAATAATTTATTGGACATGATACCAAAATCTCAGGCTTCAGAATAAAAATAGATATGTATGAATTAATTAAGTAATAAATTAGCTGTGTCTCAAAACAGTAAAACTGTGCAAAGAAAATGTGAGAAAATATGTGTAAAAAATATATCTCATAAGGGGTTAAAATCCAATCTATGTAGATGATTCCCTTTCTTCAACAGAAAACAATAACAAAATGAAATAAGTTAAATAAAATTTGACAGAGTATTTAAATATATATTTCACCTAAGAAGATATACATATGGCCCAAAGCTACATGTCAAAAAGCTCAGCATGGCTATTCAGAAACACTTTGACCAAACTTCGAGGAGATATTATCTCATATCTGTTTGGATGGCTACTGTAAAAGGAGACATAGATGCAGACAGAGAGGAGAGAGAGACATAGAGACAGAGACAGTGGCAGACAGACAAAGAGACAGAATAAAAGATATTTTGTTAGAAATATTTTGTTGTAATATTAGAATACTTTTACAGTGTTGGGGATAAAATGGAATATTTCAGACTCTACCAAAAAAGAGTTTTGTTTATGGAAAACAAAAATTAAAGGTGAGAAAATCATATCATCTATTAATCTCACCTCTGAGTGTTTATTTAAAAGAATTGAAATCAAGGGCTCAAAAATATTTGTGTTCCCATGTTTCTTGCAGTATTATGTGTGTTATCTAATATGTGAAAACAACTAAACACCTTTTATTGGATGAGTAGAATTAAAGATAGCATATGCTTAGAATAGAATATCATTCAGCATAATGATCTTATTACTACACATTTATATCCTGTATTGTATGCACATGTGTGATAGGAGAAATATACCAAACCATGGCCTTCTGGTTGTTGCCTGCAGACTCACACTGTCCTTGTTATTTTTGGCAGTTAATGAAAATTTAAGTTTTGAGGCCTATGCAGAAGAATTTATGTGACTAAATTCATTCACGTTAAGGGAATAATGGGACTGCAGGGACATTCTCTTTTGCTTTTGTTCAGTGGCAAACAGGAAATGAGCTGCTTTTTCTGCCAGGTGTTCCTTGCCATACTCTGCTGCACTGCCGCAGGACTGCAAGCAATGGAATATGGCCACTATGCACTGAAACCTGTACCACTCTGAGCCACAATAGAAGTGTTTCACTAGTCATTCACTTCCCTAAGTAATTTGTTACAGAAATTTAAAAATGACTAATACAGAAAAGTGGTACTGAGAATGGTGTCCTTGTTGTGACTATACATGATAATATGATTCAGAAGATTTTGGAACTGGCATTTTGGAGAGTTTTGGAAAGATTTGTGAAGTAGGTAGACAAATGTCAAAAATACTATAAGATGAGCTTACTGATTGATTCAAATTTGATCTCAGAAGACCGGAATGTTAAGAAAAATATGGAGAGTAAAGACTATACTGTGGTTTAGAAGAAAATAAGGGCTCTTATGGGATCTGTACTAGAGGCCACTGGAAATAAAATTTCAAGGGGAAGAGCACTCAGGGTGCAGCATGGATATTGCTGATGGCTTTTAGCCAGATTTATGATGCAAATCTGGCACAAAATTCAGAAAAAAAGATTTAGGGAACTTGCATTTTTGGAGAAAAGAAGCCTATTTTTTGTTAACAGTGAAGATATTGAGATTAACTCTATTGAAAAGAGTCCAGAATACTCACAGGGGAAGAAAAAGAAACACACATTGAAAACATTTTGCTAGTCTGCAAGGTCCTACCTATCAAAGGTTCAAAGGTGCAAATATATAAATTTTTTAAAAGATTGAGAAGGAAAACTTGCAAAATAGTGCCTGCTATATTGACTGAGAATGTTTAATCAGGTGCCATTTTAGGAAGGGTTTAGTTGTGTAAATCTGATCCACAGAAATATATAATAACTATAATTTAGGGCTTCTAGTGTTATTCGCCCACAATGACCTGGGAAATCAGCCAAGGGAGAGACCCACAAAATGAATACAGCCTAGATTTATACTCTCTGAGAAGTTTGAGTTTAGGCTGAGATGGACATGGACCCCACCATCCTTAATAAGCATTAAGACCAGTGAGTGTAGGTTTGGAAGGCAGCTGGACCTGAATGTGCTGGCATAAATTTCACCAATTGGCTTAACACCTGCCCTGTGGTCTCATCCTGTAGAGAACGGTGATCTGTTTGCTTTCCATCCCAACCAACATGAGCATGGAAACACCTTGGCTTGAAAGTTTGCATGGCTTCAGATGCATGGATAGTGTATAGCTGGAAAAATGGGCACCTCACAGAAACACACGACATAAAGCTAGGTGAAGAAAAACGTGGCTTGCTGGCTTTCAAGATTTTAGAACCTGGAAAGAAACCACTCATTATAATATACAGATCAATTTTTTTTCTTTTCATTTCCTTTCTTTTATTTGAGATGGTTGGGACTTTTTCTATTTTTTTTTCTTTTGTCCTTTTAACTTGGTTTCCATTCTTCTCACTTTTTTATCCTTAATTTTTTATTTTTTCATCTTATTTTTTCTAACAGAATTAATTTTCTATTACTCTACAAAGGGATCCTCCAATTTACTTTTCTGTCATTCTGTTTTACACTGATTAATTTTTCAAACTATACATTTTTGCATTTTCCTTTTTTACAACTACTTTGGTAGAAGTTGTACCAACTTTATTGGTAGAACCACTAAATTTTATGATTTGTTACATAGTAAAATCTATGCTATTACTGTTGGATATTGATCTGTTGTTAGCGAAGGTATAGTTGTTGCATTTAGTATTTATTCTATGGCAATATTTATTTGTCTTTGTATTTGTATTATAATTATAGGTATCTTTCTGTAGTTAACAGTGAAGCATTACTATCTGTTAGGGTAGGTCAATATCCAGATTGTCTTTGATGTTAATATTGTTGTGGATTTCATCACTAATAAAAAAAATGGAAGAATTGGTACTAATAATTGGTTTTCTTTGTATGACAATATCTAGAATACATTTGCATTATTAACAATACTGTTACCCAATCCCAGAGAACTGGGTGCTGGGTGAAATAAATGGCAGCCTCGCCTCTCAATTAAACAGAGGTCTTGGGTTTTCAGACAAAGGGCAATTACTGGAGGCTGATTAATCCTCCTAACTTTCTAAGAAGGGGATAGTGAGGGCTAAAGAAAAAAGACAATAGAGACATAATTTCAAAGTACACAGGGAACTGTGAGGTCAGTGCCAGAGTGGGCAAAGGCAATGACACTCTGAGCTAGCTAATATTTATACATACAAACAAAAATTTGTGAGAAAGTAACAGTGACTCAGAGGGCAGTAATAATCCTATTTTGACAAGGGTCTCAGGTTCATGAGGATCTTAACTTGATGAGGATGGTGAGAAGGGCAAAGAATTCTTACAATACTAGGAGGGATGAGATGGCAGGCTAATAAGGAATTTGTCCTTCTCCCACAAGCAACATTTCTCTCTGTTTTATTACTACTCAGATCTCAAAGAAACAAAATGTATTCATCTGCAAATCTTCCCATTGAGTGTCACAGCATCACTGGACCACTGAGGCCTCAGCTTGTGAATGGAGGTACATGGAGTTATGTTTCAACATATCATAGCCAGCTCTCAAGCAAGGTGACATTGGGCCTCAGACATCCTTAATCATAATTTAATTATGAAATAATTTCCCACAAATTTGTATTGAATGGCTTTCAACAGGAAAGTGTCATATTTAGCCAGCTCAGTGTATCTCTAAAGAGTAGAAAATAGCTAAAGTGATCTCCATACTAAAGGTATATATTACAAACATATGCACTCAGTTCCCATGTACTTAACTCCATAAAACAACCATTACTGGAAACAAACACAAATTTTAAGGTAAATATCAACAAGATTGAAATGGGGTCCACTATACCCCACTGGCACAAAGAGACAGACCAGCTACACAAAAAATCTGAAAAGAAACATCAGATTTGAATCAAATCTTTGAAAAAATTGACCTAATATATACCTACAGTGTTCCACTTAACAACAGCAGAATACATATTTTACTCCACAGAATATAAAACTTTCTCCTAAGTATACCACATAGTAACCAACATGCTTAAAGAAATGTAAAAAAATGAAAGTTATCTCATGCATAATACCAATCATATCTCAATGAAACTGAAAATCAATAACAAAAGAAACCATAGAAATTATGAAAATGTATGGGCATTAAATAATATACTTTTCAATAAGTGATAGTCACAGTAGAGACCAACATGACTGAATAGAGGAGGAGTCACTTAAGAGAGACTTGGAGATCAGCTAAAAACATAGGTAATGAGAAGAAGGGGAGAGACTTCCATCCTGATATGAAAACAACAATTTGAAAGAGAAGACTGGTAGATCAAATAAAACATATGTATAGGAGTTTAAAAGAGGCAAGAGGCAGTTTGACAGGCCTTAGGGGTCTCACCCTGCACGCAACAAAGGAACTACCATTTTGGGAAATTCTCAAATAGCTGGTAGGATGCAAGTAGCAGAGTCAAACCACTCAGGACAGACTTGAGGTACACTCCCCTTGCCACATGGAACCCTTTACAAACAGAGGACATTGCAGCCTAGCAGCTTGTTTTGTTGACATATAACAAGGGCAAGTGACCAGGGAGCTTCTCCATCCACTAACATCCTCATATGTTCTCAGACTCTGAGTGCATAAACAAGCAACTGCTGCTTGTGTTGCGAGTCTTCTTCATTGGGCCCCAATCACACCTGAGTCACTGCTGGGAGCCTGAAGTTTATCCCAAGCTACGTGGGCCATTCATTCAGAACACAGAGCTAACAGTGGTTTGGTTTGAATCCATACTCAGCACCCTGGGATCCCTTGAGCCTATGTTGAGCTAATACTGACTTCTCCAACCCTAGACCCACCAGAATGTGTCTGACATCCAGGACCAGTCCCTGAGCAACCTGGTTCACATGAGTGTTCCAAGCACCCTGGGCACAGCAGACCCTTCATCCTGAATTTAGATAGAGCCCTGAACACAGTCCCTGCCTGACACAATAATCCAGTCCTCTACCTGGTTAAGCAGCAAGGATTAATGGCTGCCTATTCTGCCTGATATCTGGACAGCCATAAAATACCACCCAGTGCTCTGCTCCCTCACTTGGCTTGTATATATCTGCCCATGTTAGTCCTGAACTGATTCATTTCTCTTTTAAGCATCCACAGGGCTGACAGGCCTGAAATTCCACAGGAGCCTCCATGTTCCAGGAGCGTGTCCCCTAGACACCGGAACACACATCTAATAACCAGCATCGATCAGCAACAGGGAGAAATCCAACAGGAGCCTCAGAAACAAGGTCTCACACCTTCTCTGGTCCAGTCACCCAACCAGAAGAACTGCTAAAAACTGGTGACTATGGAGAGAGGCTACCTTGAACCGAGTGACCTCCATACAAACTCACAGTCTACAAAGAGGGGCAAATAGGAGTGTGACTTGTAAGATTAAAACATAATATCTGGAAATGTGTAGGAGCTTTGTGCTCTCTCTCTCTCTCTCTCTCTCTCTCTCTCTCTCTGCATTAGTGGTGTGTTTTTGATTTTTCTTTTTTGTTTTTTGCAGAGGTTATAGTTTAACCACCCATTTCTGTTTACTTCATTTTTACCTAATTTTGATTGATTTTTGATAGTCGCTCCTTTTACTCTTTCTCTCCCCCTCCTTTTCTCAGTTTCTCTCTTTCAAATAGTTCATTCCATACTTTCCTTACTTTCTTTTCCTCTATTTTCATCTCTACCCCCTGTTAGTCTTTCTTTTCCTAGGTGTTCCTCTCTGTTACTGCTATCTAATACCACTAGCTTCCCTTTACTCTTAACAGGACCTGCTGCATCAACCTTACCACATTCTGAACATCTGCCACTGCTTAATTCATAATCAATTTCCTTTGCTCTTTTTTCTTCAAATTTTCACATTCATACCCTTAGTTTTATGAATTTATCAACAGTTAACTATATCTTACTATAGCTGAACACTGCTTTAGTATAAAAAAGGGATGAATTACACTATGGTGGAGATAGTGACTGTATATAATTTTCCACCTCATCTTCAATTTTGTTATGTACCTATAAATCATGTACCTAGGGTGAAAAGTGACAAAGTATTACCGTTGTCATTTTCCAGTTTGTGTTTGACTCTCTCTCTCTCTCTCTCTCTACACACACACACACACACACACACACACACACACACACACATATATATATATATATATTTTTTGTACCAGGGATCAAACTTGGGACCTTGCACTTGCAAGGCAGGAGCCAGAACCACTGAGCTAAATCCCTAATGAAGGAAAGATAAAAATGATACAAAATAGAAATAAAAGGTCAGAAGCCCAGTTGAGTCAAAGGAAGAAATTACAGAGACATTGAATGAGTGGTTTCTTTCCAGGATGTGCATCTCAGGGTCAAGCCAATCAAAATTTTCTCTGCTTTGTTTTAAGTCCAGTTGGCTTTTAATGTGACCTCTCTGCATCCAAGTTTCCTCTGCCTATTCCCTCTATACTGTGTTTACCATCCAACCCAAGGTGGCTCCTTATTCCTGTTAGTAAGTGGTAAACTTGATCAGCCCTATTGTCTCTGCTGGAGTTAGGCTCCAGCCTGGCAGTGGGTATGGGCTGCCCATTGTCCATGCCTGTGTGGCCTGGTTTCTTCCTTGTTTTCATGAGCATTGTCCTCATTCAGGATTGGGTCATGTGGTTATTCTTCACTTCTGCTACCCAGTGACACAAGGTAGCAAAATATAGAGCCAGGTTGGAGTCATTGGGTGTTTGCCCACTAGTGTCAGGGGACAAAATTCATGTGGCACACATAGGCCTACATGCTTACATGGGGGTAGCAACCTGCTCTTTCCATGCAGGTCTGCTTTTCCCATGGGGGCAGAGTACTGCATCTCTGGCCAACTTTATGATTTTTACAAGTCATTCAGGAAACCTTTGTCTCCTCCGCCCTTCTCCTTTTGGTGTGATAATATGAGATAATTAAGAAATATGGAAATATTCTTTTCTATAGAGACATGAATTTTAAAAATTGGTGCAGAGCATGAACCACAAATCAGAAGAGTTGTCAAGCTTTCCTGACAGAAAAGTTTTCCCCAAGACCTTTTTTTCTCCAAAGAGCAGTTTAAAATGTGAATGAGGCACTAAACAGTCTGACCAGTTCTGCCATGAAGAAAGACCTGGGAGATTCTCCCACTATGCTGCAAGAAAGAGCTCTTTGTGGAGCAGAGTGAAATCATAAATGTCCCCCATAACAAGTTATACCAGCATGTTCTACTACCTATGAATTTTATGGGCAAAAATGTATCATATGTAAACAAGCCAGAAATAAGGTCAAGCCAAATCACATATTTCCAACTCTCAATGGAACCCTGTATAGTTTTAAGATAACTGTCTATTGATTTGGACATAAATAGGATTCTTAGGACGACATCAAAGAATATCCAAACCACAATACTCACCTTGTGAATGTTTGTAGTTTTTATGATTTGCTTTTAGCTGATATCCTAAGAAATTTCGGGAAAATCTCACAAAATATAAAATGATGAATATAGTGCTGTAGAGTTTAGAAAATTTACATATAAAATCAGCCCATCCATAAGTAACTTTTTTTCAGTGCTCACAATGTGTTGTATGAAATATTACAGATGAAAAACTCATATATTTCTCCAAATAACTTGCTTGAAAATAATAACAGACAGTGAAATAGGAGGAATTAAAATAAAAGTCAAGACTGACTCTATTACCTAATTGAAAAATCCCGTTTTTCACCCTTGCCCAGCCCTCCCTTCAACCCCTCCAGCCCTCCCTATTTACAAAAATTTTGTTCCTATTTTTCCATTTTCTCATATTAATTCCATTCCCTTCTATCCTTTCCCTTAGCCCTCCCACTTCCTTCCCCTTTGCCCCTTTTCTTCCTATTTCACATGACCTATTATACATTTAGTCCTTATTTACACCTTCAGTTTCTCACACCAGAGAAACTATTCAGTACTTACACATCTGTGTCCTATTTATTTCACTTAAGAGTATTGCCTCAATGTGCATCCACTTAGCTATAAATGTCTCTAATTTCTCATTTTTTATGGCTGAGTAGTACTCCCATTTTATAAAAAACCCACATTTTCTTTGTTCAGTCTCCAGTTGATGGGCATTTGGGCTGTTTCCAAGATTTAGCTATTACAAACTGCGCTGCTATGAATATGGGTGCACATATATCACTGTGGTATGATTCTTTTAATTCTTTGAGGAAGATCCCCAGCAGTGGAATAGTGGGGTCAAAACAAGAACCAAGAGAGACTATGTAAAGATGCAAATTTCCAATGATGAATGTCATTATATTGTATACCTAAAATGTACCAATGATTAGAATGAATAATTGATAATGTAAAATAAGAATAAAAGGTCCAAAAGGGTAGGGGTAGTGGGAGGCACAGGAGAAAGGAAAGAAGGGAAAGGAAAAAATGATGAGAAATGGAAAAAATGGAAATAAAGTCTTTGTAAATAGGAAAGGGTGGAGGGTGTGAAGGGAGGGCTAGGAATGGGGAAAAAATAAGAACCAAGATGCATTATATAAAGGTACAATTCCCAATGAGAAATGTAATTGTGTTGTATACCTACAATGTACCAATAAAAGAATTTAATATGAAAAAAAAAAGATTAGCATAATGTTGAGTTCCTAAAATGAGGGGAGAAGTGTTCCTTCTTTTTTCTGCTTTAAATGTTTAATATAATTTATCTGTTAAAATGTATATGAGTCTGTTGTTGTCATATAGTTAGGTTTTTCAAGCTAGGGATACACTTTCTTTAATAGGAGCTATTCAAATTTTATATTTCCTCCAGAGTTAGTTTCATGAATTTGTCTTTCAAGGTACTTCTTAGAAGTTGTCAAATTTATTTCAAAAAGGATTTTTGTATTATGCTTTCTATATCCATTTAAATTCTGTAAAATCTGTGGTAGTGTCTTCTAGATCTTGGTATTGTAATTTTTAAAATGTATAATTGATATTGTGTAACAGGAAGAAAAGGTCTAAAAGAGTAGAGGAAGTGGAGGGGTAGGGGAAAGGAAAGAAGGGAAAAGAAAAAATATGAGAAAAGGAAAAAATGGAAACAAAACCTTTGCAAATATGGAAGGGAGGGCAGGGGAAGGGGAAAAAAATAAGAACCAAGATGCTCATGTAAAGGTACAAAATCCCAATGATGAATGTAACTGTATTTTATAACTAAAATATACCAATAAAATTAATGGAAAAAAAGAGAAAAATCCTGCATTAGCAATTAAATTATAAACCAATATTTAGGATATACACATTTGTCACATCTTCTCTCCAAATTACTCTGTAATGTTCATATTATTTCCTGACGCAAATGTGCACACATTTACACAAATGCACATAAGAGAAAGCATGTAGATCATATTACACAATTGCTTATAAAGAAAAGGAGTAGGACAAATAAAAAATACCATTAGTGCATTAATATATAATAATACTACAATTTTCCCTCAGTTTTTGCACCAATCAGTTTGATGGTGTTTTCTGTGGTACTGCTTTTCATTAAAGAGAAAATTTTACTCATGGGAGATGAAAGACACTATTTGGGCCTAGAGATTATGGCATTGTGTAATTTTCTCTGGGGTTAGTAATCAAAAACATTACAATGGTGAAGGCCAATGTGATTTCATTAGTCCTTGCAAAATTTCACAAAAGGTTAGACATAATACCATCTGTTGCACAAGCCCTGTGGTACTTATCTGGATGGACAATTATTTAATAAGTGTTTATGTTTCATAACAGTAAAGGTATGAATTAGATGGAAAAGAAAAAGAGGAATAGCCTGTGAAAATATTTTCCCACATTGTCGGTAGTCTTTTCACACCGCTGGTGGTTTCTCTTGCTGTGCAGAAGCTTTTAATAAGAAGACATCCATCTTGTTTATTGTTTGTGTTAGTTCATGGGCAACTGAATTTTTGTTCATAAAATCTTTACCTACACCAAAGTCTTCAAGAGTTCTACCTAACCTCTGTTGCAGCTGATTCAGCATTTCTATTTTAATATTTAGATCTTTAATCCATTTTGATTTTAGTTTAGTGCATGGTGAGAGATATAGGTCTAGTTTTAATCTTTTACAAGTTGAAACCCAATTTTTCCAGTACCATTTATTAAAGAGGTTATCTTTCCTCCAGTGAGGGTCTTTGGCTTCTTTATCAAAGATAAGATGACTGAGTGTTTCTGGAGTGGTTTCAGCATCTTCTAATCTGTTCCACTGGTACTCATGGCTGTTTCTTTGACAGTACCATGCTGTTTTTATCACAGTAGCTTTGTAGTATAGTTTTGTGTTGGGGGGTGTGATAGCCCCTGTCATGTTTCTGTTAAGGTCTACTATCTAGACTATATAAAGACCTTAAAAACATATCATACCTCACAAATATAAAAACCCAATCCAAAAGTGGGCATCAGAAATGAACAGACTTTTCTCAGACAAAGAAGTAGAAATAGAAAAATAAACCTGTGAAAAAATGTTCAACATCACTGGTCATTCGAGAGATGCAAATGAAAACAACACTGAGATCCCACCTCATTCAGAAGGAATGGGTGCTATCATGAAATCAACCAATAACAAATACTGGTCAGGCTGTAGGGAAACAGGAACCTTCCTTCATTGGTGGTGAGAGTGTAGACTGGTGCAACCACTGTGGAAATCAGTATGGAGATACCTCAGAAAACTAGAACTGGAAGTCCCATTTGACCCAGCTATTCCCCTGCTGGGTATCTTCACAAAAGAATTAAAATAATCATACCTCAGTGATATATGTGCACCCATATTCATAGCAGCACAATTTGTAATAGCTAAAACTTGGAAGCAGGCCAAATGCCCTTCAACTGGAGACTGGATGAAGAAAATGTGGGTTTTTAAAAATAAAATGGAGTAATACCATAAAAATGAGAAATTACAGACATTTGAGCTCAATGGATGCACAATGAGGTGATAAACTTAAGTGAAATAAATAGGATACATGTGTAAATACCAAATAGTTTCTCTATTCTGATAAAATGAAATTGTAAATAAGGATGAAAAGGTATAATAAATAATGTGAAATAGGAAGAAAAGGGGCAGAGAGGAAGGGGCAGTTGGAGAGGTAGGGGAAAGGAAAGAAAGGAACGGAATTAATATGAGAAAATGAAAAAATGGCAACAAAGTCTTTGTAAACAGTGAGGGATGGAGGAGTTGAAGGGAGGGCAGGGGAAGGGGGAAAATAAGAACCAAGAGAGATTATGTAAAGTTGCAAATTTGCAATGATGAATGTCATTATATTGTATAAGTAAAATGTACCCAAAAAATTAAGTTTGTAAAAGAAGAAAAGAAAAAACAGGTTTTATCTGGTAAAGAAACTGATCTACTCATGAGAAAACACTTCGCTCAATGCTACTAGGTAGTTTTGCTTGAAACATCTGTAACTCTTCAATCTACTTGTCTTCATTTATGAAGACATTAGGAAAGTGCCTAATAACTTTTATTGTAAAATTTAAAAAAGGAAAATTTGATATGAAATTGCAAAATTAAACCCTGACTGCTTTACTGTGGAATTGTGTGACCTCCTGGAATGATCCTTATCAGCAACAGGCAAATACTTACTATATGACCACATAATGTAAATATTCCTTTTATATCTGTCAGATTGATAAATAATTTTACTTTTTACTTCATCATGTACTTATAAAAGACAAAGTGATCTTATTTTACATTCATCCACACTCACCTGCAAATGGAAAAGATACTAAAGACCTCATTCTGCTAGCTAAAAGCATGACTTACTGGACAAGGCATGTTCCAGTTGCCTTTCTGTCTGTCTTAGAAGCTTTCTTTCCCTTCATAAATTATTTTTTACTCTATAAAAAAAAGCATGTATGACAGCTACCAGCACACAGGAGGCTTCTGGCTCAATGTGCCACAGCTCTCACTACAGAGTAGGAGGTTTCCAGGCCAACCTAGCCCCACTCCCAGCACAGAGGAGGTAAGCCGTGAGTGGGCAAGCAGCAACCTGTCACCCATTGTCAAAAGGAGAAGACACATAAACAAGCCTCAGAACCAGACTTCCAGATCACCTACAGCAACCAAAAAGGGAAACAAGATGGCACACTCTGATACTCAACCACCTGGACTCAATGAACTAGCAATGAAAGAGGATCTGGAAAAAATGAAAACAGAAATAATGTTTCCATAACAGCAGAGACTGTGCCCATAGTGCAAGACATGACTAATAAATCTAGACAGGATACAGATTAAAAAATAGAGGAGTTGTGGAACATGACAGAATCCCAACATACAAAACAAATGGAATCCATAAAACAGAATCAAACAGATTTCCCAGAGATTAAAAACTCCATTGAAAGTTTATGCAGCAGAATGAGCCAATGTGAGGACATAATTTCAGATATAGAATATAAGATTGCAATTAGTGACCAGGAGAACAAAATTGCTTTAAAATTGTTGGAGACCATGAGAAATCAATCCAGCAGCTGATAGATGATGCAAAGAAGAATAAAATAAGACTGATTGGAGTCAATGAAGAAACAGGAGAGAGTGCAGGTGACATAAAGAAACTGTCCACAGAAGTAATGGCAGAAAACTTCCCAAGCAGGGAAAAAGTATTTGACATAAAATAAATGAGGCATATAGGACTTCAAATAGCTTTGATCAAAAAAATCCACACATAGGCATATAATTGTTAAGATTCCAGAAATCCAACAGAAGGAAAAAGTTATACAAGCATTTAGATAAAAGAAACAAATCACATACAAAGGAAAGCACATCAGGATCACAGCAGACTTCCCAATGCAAACCCTCAAGGCAAGAAAAGCTTGGAGTGACATATTCCAAGCCCTAAATGACAAAAGTCTCCAACTCAGATTGATGTACCCTACAAAACTATCTTTCAAAATTGATGGAAAAATAAGATAATTTCATAACAAAGAGCACCTTAGGAACTTCATGAATACCAAACAAGAACTCCAAAAAATTTTAGATATTATCTTAAGAACAATGATGATCACATCCCCAGGAAGCACAAGAGAATGAATCCATCAGGCACAACAAAAAATTAAATGTAAATGAGGAGATCCAACAAGAAAGAAAAAATCATGACAAGGATAAGTCAATACATATCAATTATAACCATCAATGTTAATGGTCTGAATTCACCAATCAGAAGAAATAGAGTGGCAGAATGGGTCAAGAAGCAAGACTCAAGAATATGCTGCATACCAGAAACACACTTAATTCAAAAAGAAATTCATAGACTGAAAGTTAAAGGGTGGAAAATAATACTCCATATGAGAGGAACCTGAAAATAGCAGCAGCAGCTTTGCTCTTTGCAGATCAAATGGATTTCAAGCCCACACTGATTAAGAGAGACAAAGAAGGACACTACATCCTTGTAATGGGAACAATCCAAGAGAAAGAGATGATAATCATAAATATCTATGCAGCAAACTCTAGTGTGCCCTGCTATATGAAAATGCTAATGAACATGAAAAATCATATAAGCACTAATACAATCATATTGGATGACTTCAATACCACACTATCACAAATAGATAGAACAACTAGACAAAAAACAATGAAATACTGGAACTCAAACTCTTGAACAAATGAACTAGACATATATTTACAGAGTGTGCCCTACAAAATCAGAAGGCACATTCTTTTCAGCTGCACATGGGTCTTTCCACAAAATAGACCACATGCTAACTCATAGAACATATTTAGGTAAACACAAAGAAAATGAAGTTATCCTCTGTATATTGTCAAATCATAGGCTGATGTTTATGGACATCAATAGCAAAAGAAACCACAAAAATTTCATATACACATGGAAATTGAACAACATAATTCTGAATAACCAATGGATTACAGACAAAATTAAAGAAGAAATCAGACAGTTCCTTCAATTAAGTGACAATGACAATACAACATATTGGAATCTATGGGACACAATGAAAGTGGTCTTACTAGGGAAATTCATAGCAGTGAATACACATATTAGGAAAACAGAGCAACTGCACTTAAATGACCTGATGCCGATCCTCAAGCTTCTAGAAAAAGAAGAGCAGGACAAACCCAAACGCATTCAAGGGAGGAAATTATAAAGATCAGAACAGAAATCAATGCAATGGACACTAAGAGACCGATACAAAAACTCAATAAAGCCAAGAGTTCGTTCTTTGAAAGAATGAACAAAATCAAAAAACCCTCAGCCAACCTTATCAGACAAAGGAAAGAAATGGCCCAAATCCATGTAATTAGGAATGTAAAGGGTGAAATTTCAATGAAATTCTGAAAGCCAACGGATCATCAACACCTACTTCTAGAATCTATACACCAATAACATGGAAAGCACAGAAGAAATGGACAGATTCTTATATACATATGAATTAACAAAGTTGAACGAAGAAGACCTAAAAATTCTAAACCCAATAGCAATCAATGAAATTGAATATGTAATTAAAAACTTAACACATAAGAAGAGCCAGGGTACTGATGGCTTCACTGATGAATTTTACAAGACATTAATATGAGAAAATGAAAAAATGGAATCAAAGTCTTTGTAAATAGGGAGGAATGGTGGGGTTGTAAGGAGGACAGAGGAATGGTGAAAAAATAAGAATCAAGTTAGATCATGTAAAGGTACAAATTTCCAATGATGAATGTCATTATATTGCATACCTAAAGTGTAACAAATGAAATAATGTTTTCATAAGACAAGTAAATTAATCTGATGCTGGAAAAATAAAATGGGGGTAGAGGGCAGGAGAAAAATAATTGAATTTAAATATGTTATGTACATGTACTGATCCTTTACAGTGAATGTAGTCAGTATAACTGCAAAAATAAAATGGAGGTAGCAGTATAAAAAGAATTGAATTAAAATATGTTATACACATGTACTGATCTTTTACAGTGAATGTAGTCATTATTATTGCAAATATGTATCAATAACAGAAAAAATAAAATAAAATTTTCCTGTACTTAAAAAAAACTGATAGAGAGTTACATACCTGTAAAAATTATTACCAAACAACGAGTAACACTTTAATTTATTGAATTGTACATATATGAATTTAACTTCATCAAAATTCCTACAAAAATGTTTTGGAGTCATGATTTTCAAGATTCCCTTTAGGTAATGTAGCTACTGTATCACTAGATATGTGTTACAAGACAGTCACCTTGCATTTGCCACTGTTATTGCATTTTGAAATACTGCTTGAATAATACAAGTGCCTGAAACGTACTGGTCATTAAGTCCAAGCTAGCTGAAATTACAAAACATTAAAAGAGAAATTAAATGCTCTTATAAAATCATGTCAACTTTTACATTTGGCTTTTCTCTGCTATTAGTTTGCCTGCTTTATCAATTTGATATATGTACTTTGATCAGTCCAAGTTATCTTTTAACTTTGGACAATTTTTCCCTAAATATAAGCATGAGTAATGACAGAAGGTAGCAAAATTTGAAAAGAAATGCTTCATCTTACCAAGATCTCCAAGAAATGGATCTCAGCTCTTCTGTTGCTAGAATTGAGTTTCTATTTCATGTTTAGAAGCTGTGGAATGGTGGTGGTATTGCTCATGGAATGCAGCCATTGTATGATACAAACAATATAACAGAGGAACTTATTCAGAGGGGGCATGAGGTGTCATTTCTGAGACCTCCACATTTCATTTGTGTTGATGTTCATTCATCAATCTGGAATTAAATTTGAAACATTTACTACATCCACCAATAGCAATCAACTGGAAGACCTTTATATTCAATGCATCACCAAGAGCATGAATATTGAATCAATAGATACACATTTGGCATATTTTCCACTCCTGGAAGAAATTCTTCTAGAATGTACTGTTATTTGGGAGAATATTTGTAAGGAACTGGTTTTAAACAAGAAACTTATGACAAAACTCCAGAAATCAAGATTTGATTTCCTTCTTGCAGTTCCTGTTGCCCTTGTGGTGACCTGGTGGCTGAGCTGCTAAAAAATACCTTTTGTGTACAGACTCTGTACCTCTCCTGGTTTTCAACTAGAAAAAGATGGAGAATGGATTATAGTTTTTCCTTCATATGTACCTGTCAAAACTAAGTGGTCAAGTGATCTTTATGGAAAAGGTAAAAAATATCACATGCATGCTTTATTTTGACTTGTGGTTTGAAATGTTCAATGAGAAAAAGTGGAATGAGCTTCATAGTGAAATCTTATGTAAGTCATGCTTTTTAAAAAGTTTTATTTTACTGGTACATTTTAGGAATGAAATACAACATTCATCATTGAAAATTTGAACTTTTATATAATCTCTCTTGGTTCTTATTTTTTGTTCCTTCCCCTGGCCTCCTTTCTACCCCTCCATTCCTCCCTATTTACAAAGACTTCGATTCCATGTATTCATTTTCTCATATGAATTGTTACCTTCTTTTCTTTTCCCAATCCCTCTGATTCCCTATTCCCCTGTGGACCTTTTATTCCCTCTTTCTCAATATCTATTATGCCTTTTGGCCCTCAAGTAAACTTTCAGTTTCTCATTCCAGAGAAACTATTTAGTATTTACACATATGTGTCCTATTTATTTAACTTCAGAGTTTGGCCTCAATGTACATCCATTTAGTCATAACTGTCCCTAATTTCTCAATCTTTATGGCTGAGCAGTATTCCATTTTATAAAAAAAAAATTTCCATATCCAGTCTCCAGTTACTGGGCAATTAGGTTGTTTCTAAGTTTTAACTATTACAAATTGTGCTGCTATGAACATGGGTGCACATACATTGCAGTAGTATGATTCTTTTAATTCTTTGTGGAAGATACCCTGCAGGGGAATAGCTGTGTCAAATGGGACCTGTAATCCTAATTCTTTGAGGGATGTGCATACTGACTTCTACAGTGGTTCCACCAGTCTACACTAGCACCAGCAGTAGAGGAGTGTTCCTCTTTCCCCACAGCCCCACCAGCATTTGTTATTGGTTGATTTCTTTCAGGGTTGAGGTGAATCTCATTGTTTTCAATTCCGTCTCTCGAATGACCAGTGATGTTGAACATTTTTTCATAGGTTTATTTGCTATTTCTACTTCTTTGTCTGAGAAATGTCTGTTCATTTCAGATGCCCATTTTCGGATTGGGTCTTTAAATTTGGGAGGTCTAATTTTTTTAAGTTCTTTATAGATTTGAGATAGTAGACCTTTGTCTTAGGGAAAGCTGATAAACATTATTTCCCACATTGTGGGTTGTCTCTTCACACTGCTGGTGGTTTCTTTTGCTGTACAGAAGCTTTTAATAAGAAGAGATCCCACTTGTTTGTGTGTGCTAGTTCACAGGCAACTGAGGTTTTGTTTATAAAGTCTTTTCCAATGTCTTCAAGAATTCTTCCTAAACTCTCTTCCAGCTGGTTTATTGTTTCTCTTTTAATATTTAGATCATTAATCTGTTTAGCACTTATTTTAGTGGATGGTGAGATGTTTAGGTCTAGTTTTAATATTTGGGAAGTTGAAACCCAGGTTTTCCAGCGCCATTTAATAAAGAGGCTATCTTTCCTCCAGTGAGGGTGTTTGCCTCCTTTGTCGAAAATGAGGTGGCTGGTTGTGTCTGGCCTTGTTTCTGTACCTTGTAATCTGTTCCACTTGTCCTCAGGTCTGTTTCTTTGCGAGTGCATACTGGTTTTTTTTATCACAGTAGCTTTGTAGTATATTTTCAAGTTGGCGGTTGTGATACCCCCTGCCACGTCTCTGTTACCCAGAATTGCTGTTGCTATTCTGAGTCTCTTCTTGTTCCAAATGAATTTTTGGATTGTTTTCTTAAGATATATGAAGTATGCTGCTGGGATTTTAATTAATATTGCATTAAATCTATATAGCAGTTTTGGAAATATGGCCATTTTCTCTATGTTGATCCTTCCTACCCAGGAGCAAGTGATGTCTTTCCATTTTCTGATATCCTCTTCAATCTCTCTGTTCTGAGTGCTATAGTTTTCAGAAAAGAGGTCTTTGATTTCTTTGGTTATGTTGATTCCTCGATATTCCAGTTTTTTGGATGCTATTGTGCAAGGAATTGTTTGCCCTATTTCTCCCTCAGTGGGTCTGTTGTTCATGTAGAGGAAAGCAATTGATTTTTTTGTGTTAACCTTGTATCCAGCTATTTTACTGAAATTGGTTATTAAGTCTGCAAGACTTTTGGAAGAGTCCTTGAGGTCTTCTATATATGGTATCATGTCATCTGCAAATAATGACAATTTGACTTCATTTCCTATTTTATTCCTTTTGTATCTTTCTCTTGTATAATTGCAATGGCTAATCTTTCCAAAACTATATTGAACAGGAGTGGTGATTGTTGACATCCTTGTATTTTTCATGATTTTTGTGTGAAGAATTTCAGTTTTTGACCAATTAGTATGATAATGGCTGTTGGTTTTTGATAGATGGCTTTTATCAAATTGAATTAGAGCCTGTCTATTCCAATTTTTTGTAGAGTTTTTATCATAAATGCTTGTTGGATTTTGTCAAATGACTTTCCTGTATCTATTGAGATGATAACCATTTTTTTTGTCCTTGACTCTATTGATATAGTGCATTACATTGATTGATTTGTGTATGTTCCACTATCCCTGCATCCCTGGGATAAATCACACTTGGTCAGGTTTAAGATCTTCCTCATGATCTTCTGCATTCTATTTGCCAGTATCTTATTAAGGATTTTTTCATCTATGTTTATTATTGAGATTGGCTTTTAATTCTCTTTTTTGGTTGATTCTTTCTCTGCTTTGGGGATCAAGGTGATGCTTAATCCCAGGAATGAATTTGGGAATACTGCTTCCCTTTCTATTTCATTGAAGATTTTAAACTGTAGAGGGAGAAGTTCCTCTCTAAATGTCTTGTAGAATTCAGCAATGAAGCTATCAGTACCCAGGCTTTTCTTGTTGGTAAGTTTTTAATTACATATTCAATTTTATTTATTGATATTGTGTTGTTTAGAATTTTTAGTTCTTCTCCACTCAACTTTGATAATTCATATGTATATAGGAATCTGTTCATTTCTTCTGTGTTTTCTTTGTTATTGTTGTATAGGTTGTAGAAGTAAGTATTGATGATCATCTGGATTTCTGCTGGGTCAATTGAAATTTCATACTTTTCATTCCTAATTGCATGGATTTGGGCCTTTTCTTTCCTTTGATAAGATTGGCTAAGGTTTTTTTCATTTTGTTCATTCTTTCAAAGAACCAGCTCCTGGCTTCATTGAGTTTTTGTATCAATCTCTTAGTCTCCATTGCATTGATTTCCACTCTGAGCTTAATAATTTCCTCCATTGTATGAGGTTTGGTTTTGTCCTGCTCTTCTTTTTCTAGAAGCTTGAGATTCAGCATCAGGTTATTTAACTGAGGTTGCTCAGTTTTCCTAACATGTCTATTTACTGCTAAGAAATTCCATAGTAAGACGGCTTTCATTGTGTCCCATAGATTCTGATATGTTGTATTGTCATTGTCACTTAATTGAAGGAACTGCCTGATGTTTTCTTTAATTTCATCTGTAACCTATTGGTTATTCAGAAGTGTGTTGTTCAATAACCATGTGTTTATGAAATTTTTGTGACTTCTCTTGCTATTGATCTCCAATTTCATTGCCCTATGATCTGGTAATACAGAGGGGATGACTTCATTTCCTTTGCATTTACCTAAATATGTTCTATGAATGAGTATGTGGTCTATTTTGGAGAACGACCCATGTGCAGCAGAAAAGAATGTGTGTCCTGATTTTGTGGGGTGGAACACTGTACAAATCTGTTACATCCACTTTTTCAAGAGTTTGATAGAGTTTTAGTATTTTGTTTCTTTGTTTTTTGTCTAGTTGATCTATCTTTTTGTCATAGTGAAGTACTGAGGTCTCCCACTACTATTGTGTTAGTGCTTATATAAGTTTTCATGTCCATTAGTATTTGTTTTATAGTTGGGAACACTAGTGTTTGCTGCATAGATATTTATGATTGTCATCTTTTCCTCTTGGATTATTCCCATTATAAGCATGTAGTGTCCTTCTTTGTCTCTCTTAATCACTGTGGGTTTGAATTCCACTTGGTCTTCAAAGCGGATAGCTTCTCCTGCTTTTTTCAGTTTCCTGTAGCATGGAATATTGTTTTCCATCATTTATCTTTCAGTTTTTGAGGTTTTTTAAAAATTAAGTGTATTTCTGGTATGCAGCATATTATTTGGTCTTGCTTCTTGACCCTTTCTGCTATTCTATCTCTTTTTATTGGTGAATTGAGACCATTACAATTGGTGATTATAACCGATACATATTGACTTCTCATTGTCGTGTCTTTTTCTTTTTGTTCAACCTCCACCTTAACATTTAATTTGTTGTTGTGGCTGATTGATTCATTCTGCTCTGTACCCTAGGGATGTGATCCTCATTGTCTGTTTAAATATTATCTAAAATTTTTTGGAGTTCTGGTTTGGTATTCATGAAGTTCCTAAGGTGCTCTTTGTCATGAAAGTACCTTATTTTTCCATCAATTTTGAAAGATAGTTTTGCAGGAAACATCAATCTGGATTGGAGGCTGTTTTCCTTTAGGGCTGGAAATACATGTGTCACTCCAAGCTCTTCTTGTCTTGAGGGGTTGTGTTGCAAAGTCTGCTGTGATTCTGATGGCCTTTCATTTGTATGTGATTAGTTTCTTTTCTCTAAATGCTTGTAGAACTTTTTTCTGTTGGGTTTCTGGAATCTTAACAATTATATAACTATGTGTAGATTTTTTGATCAAGGCCAGCTGGAGTCCTATATGCCTCACTTATTTTATGTCAAATTCTTTTCCCCTCCTTAGGAAGTTTTCTGACATCATTTCTGTGAATGGTTTTTTATGTCACCTGCACTCTCTCCTGTTTCTTCATTGACTCCAATCAGTCTTATGGTACTCTTCTTTGCATTGTCTAGCAGCTGCTGGATTGATTTCTCATGGGTCCTTACAATTTTAAAGCAATTTTTTTTTCCTGGTCACTAATTGCAATCTCATATTCTATATCTGAAATTCTGTCCTCACATTGGATCTTTGGGCTGTGTAGCCTTTCAATGGAGTTTTCAATCTCCGGGAAACCTGTTTGCATCTGTTGTATGGATTTCATTTGTTTCC
This sequence comes from Heterocephalus glaber, assembly GCF_000247695.1. The sequence goes on along the minus strand of NW_004624979.1, from coordinate 61,988 downwards.
TATATTGGGATTCCATCATGTTCCTAGGCTCCTCTAATTTTTTTATCTGTGTCTTCTCTAGGTTTATTAATCATGTCTTGCACTAAGGGCACAAACTCTGGAATTATGGAGAAATAATTTCTGATTTCATTTTTTTCCAGATCCTCTTTTGTTGATAGTTCAGGGAGTCTAGGTGGTTGAGTATCAGGGTGTTCCATCTCGTTTTCCTTTTTGGTTGCTGTAGGTGATCTGGAAGTCTGGTTCTGAGCCTTGTTTACATGTCTTCTCATTTGGAGGGAGAGGGTGGGTGTTTTTTTGCACACTTACAGCTTACCTCCTCTGTGCTAGGAGCAGGGCTATTTTGGCCTGGAAGCCTCCTACTCTGCACTATAAACTGCTTCTCATTGACCCAGAAGACACGTCTGTGCTGGGATCAGGGGTAGGTTTGCCTGGAAGTGTCCTACTGTGCACTGGGAGGTGCAACCCATTGACCCAGAAGCCTCCTCTATGCTGGGAGCTGTAAGTCATGGATTTTTTTAAAAGAGTAAAAACACTCACGAAGAGCAAGAAAGCTTCTCGAGAGACAGTAAGGGAACTGGACCATGCCTTTCCTAGTAAGTCATGCTTTTAATTAGTACAGTAAGGCCTTTAATATATTTTGCATTTGCAAGTGAGCTTGGGTGAATGTAAAATAAGAGGACTTTGTCTTTTATAAGTACATGATGAAGTAAAAAGCAAAATTATTTGTTGGGCCAGGGATTTAGCTTAGTGGTTCCAGTGCCTCCTCTCAAGTGCAAAGGTCCTGAGTTCAATCCCTGGTAACAAAGAACAAACAAACAAACAAACAAAAATCCAAAAAACCAAAATTATTTGTCAATCTGACATATAAAAAGAATACTTACATTATGTGGTCTCATTGCAACCCTTTGCCTGTTACTGATATAGATCATTCCATGAGGTCACACAATTCTACAGTGAAGCAGTAAGGCATGAATTTTGCAATTTCATGTCAAATTTACCTTCTTTTTATTTTACAATAAAGGTCATTAGGTACCTCCCTAATGTCTTTATGAATAAAGACAAGTAGATTAAAGAATTAAACATGTTTTAAACAAAACTATCTAGTAGCATTGAGGGAACTGTTTTCTCATGAGTAGATCAGTTCCCTTACCAGAAAAAAAATCTATTTTAAAAAAAAATTTATTTTATTGGCATATTTGAGGTATACAATATAATGACATTCGTTATTGGAAATTTGCATTTTTACATAATCTGTCTTGGTTTTTATTTTCCCCTTCCTCTGCCAGCCCTTTAACCCCTCCATCCCTCTCTATTTACAAAGACTTTGTTTCCATTTTTTTATTTTCCCACATTAGTTCCATTCCCTCCTTTCCTTTCCCCTAACCCTCCAACTTCCCCTTTGCCACTTTTCTTTCTATTTCACATTATCTATTATATCTTTTTGTCCTTATTTACACTTTTAGTTTCTCACACTAAAGAAACAATTTGGTACTTACACACATGTGTCCTATTTATTTCATTTAAGAGTATCACCACAATGTGCATTCATTTAGCTTAAATGTCTATACTTTGTCATTTTTTATGGCCAAGTAGTACTCCATTTTATTTAAAAAACCCACGTTTTCTTTATCCAGTCTCCAGTTGATGTGCATTTGGGCTGATTCCAAATTTTAGCTATTACAAACTGGGCTTCTATGAAAATGGGTGCACATATATCACTGTGGCATGATTCTTTTAATTTTGGGGGAAGATATCCAGCAGGGGAATAGCTGGGTCAAATGGGACTCCCACTCCTAGTTCTTTGAGGTATCTCCATATTGATTTCCACAATGGTTGCACCAGTCTACACTCTCACTAGTAGTGTAGCAGGGTTCCTCTTTCCCCACAGCCCTGGAGTATTTGATATTGGTTGACTTCATGAGAGTAACCATTCTGTCTAGAGTGAGGTGGAATCTCAGTGTTGTTTTCATTTGCATCTCTCAAATGACCAGTGATGTTGAACATTTTTTCATGTGTTTATTTGCTATTTCTGCTTCTTTGCCTGAGAAATGTGTGTTCATTTCAGATGCCCATTTTTGGATTGGGTCTCTAAATTTGGGAGGTCTTATTTTTCTAAGTTCTTTATAGATTCTAGATAGTGGACCATAACAGAGACATGGCAGGACGTATCACAACCCCCAACTTGAAACTATACTACAAAGCTACTGTGATAAAAACAGCATGGTATGGGCAAAGAAACAGACCTGAGGCCAGTGGAATAGATTAGAAGATGCAGAAACAACTCCAGAAACACTCAGCCATCTCATCTTTGATAAAGGAGCCAAACACATTCACTGGAGGAATGTTAGCCTCTTTAATAAGTGGTACTGGAAAAATTGGATTTCAAATTGTAAATGATTAAAACTAGACTTATATCTCTCACCATGCACTAAACTAAAATCAAAATGGATTAAAGATCTAAATATTAAAATAGAAACGCTGAATCAGCTGGAACAGAGGATAGGTAGAACTCTTGAAGACATTGGTGTAGGGAAAGATTTTATGAATGAAACCTCAGTTGCCCATGAACTAGTAAAAACAATCAACAAGTGAGATGTCTTCACATTTAAAAGCCTCTGGACAGCAAGAGAAACCACCAGCAGTGTGAAGAGACAACCCATAATTTGCAACAAAATCTTTACCTGGTGTTCCTATTTTTTCTTTTCTGTATAAATTATACCTTTACACTTGTGAAACATAAAAACTTATTACATAATTGTCCATAAAGATAGGTACTACAGGGGTTGTGCATCAGATGGCATTTTGTCTAATCTTTTGTGGAATTTTGCAAGGGCTAATGAAATCATATGGGCCTTCATCATTGTAATGTTTTTGATAGGTAATCCCAGAGAAAATACCACAATGCCATATTCTCCAGAGCTCTAGATAATATCTGTCATCTCCCTTGAAGAAAAATTTTCTCTTTAATAAAAAACAATATCACAGAAAACACTATCAAGCTGATTGGTACAAAAAGTGAGGGAAAATTATAGTATTACTAAATATTAATGCACTAATAGTTATTTTTGTATTTGGCCAACTCCTTTTCTTTATCAGTAATTGTGTAATATCTATATGCCTTCTCTCATGTGTATTTGTGTAAATGTGTGCACATTTGTGTGTGTCAGGAAAAAAATAAGAACTTTACAGAGTAATTTGGGGAGAAGATGTAACAAATGTATATATTTTAAATCATGGTTTATAATTTAATTGCTAATGAAGGATTTTTCAATTAGGTAATATAGTCAGTTTTGACTTTTATTTTAATTGCTCCTCTTATACTGTCTCTTATTTATTTCATGCAAATTATTTGGAGACTTAAATGAGTTTTGTGTCTTTAATATTTCATATGACACATTGTGAGCACTGAAAAAAGTTACTTATGGATATATTGATTTTACATGTAAATTTTCTAAACTCTGTAGTAATTTTTTAATCATTTTATAATTTGTGTGAGTTTCCAGAAATTTCTTAGAACATCACCTAAAAGCAAAGTACAAAAACCACAGACATTCACAAGGTGAGTATTGTGGTTTGGATATTCTTTGATGTAGTCCTAAAAATCCTATTTATGTCCAAATCAATACATGATTATCTTAAAACTACACATGGTTCCATTGAGAGTTGGAAATATGTGTATTTGATTGATCTGATTTCTGGCTTGTTTACATATGATTTTTTGCCCATAAAATTTATAGGTAGTAGAACGTGTTGGTATAACTGGCTATGGGGGACCCTCATGATTTCACTGTGTTCCACAAAGAGATCTTTCTTGCACTACAGTGGGAGCATCTTCCCCAGTCTTTCCCCGGTGAAGATGTGGTCAACTGGTGGAGTGCCTCCTTCACATTCTAAAAATATCCTTTGAAGAACAAAAGGTCCTAGGAAAAACTCATTTGCCAGGAAAGCTTGACAACTCTTCTGATTTGTGGTTCATGCTCTACACCAATTTTTAAAATTCATGTCTCTATAGGAAATAATATTTCCATATTTCTTAATTATCTCATATTGTCACACCAAAAGGAGAAGGGTGGAGGAGACAAAGATTTCCTGAATGACTTGTAAAAATCATAAAGTTGACCAGAGAAGCAGCACACTGACCCCATGGGAAAAGCAGACCTGCATGGAAAGAGTAGGTTCCTATTCCCATGTAAGCATGTAGGGCTATGTATGCCACATGTATGCTGCCCCCTGAGACAAGTGTGCAAACACCCACCAATTCCAAGCTGGCTCTGAATTTTGCTACCCTGTGGCATGGGGTAGCAGAAGTGAAGAATATCCACATGACCTAATCCTGGATGAGGACAATGCTCATGAAAAGAAGGAAGCAACCAGACTGCACAGCTGTAGACAATGGGCAGCCCATACCCACTGCCACGCTGGAGCCTAACTCCAACAGAGACAATAGGGCTGATCAAGTTCCCCATTTACTAACGAGAATAAGGAGCCACCTTGGCTTGGATGGTAAACACAGTGTAGAGGGAATAGGCAGAGCAACCATGGATGCAGAGAGGTCACCTTGAAAGCCCACTGGCCTTAAAGCATAGAAAATTTTGATTGGCTGGATCTTAAGACTGCACTTCCTGGAAAGCAACCACTAATTCAGTGACTCTGCAATTGCTTCCTTTGACTCAACCTTGTTTTTTACCTTTTATTCCTATTTTGTATCATTTTTATCTCTCCATTAGGTTTTTTGGAGGAGTTATTATTTTTCCCTTTGTTTCTATTTTAATTTTTTTTCTCTTTTTCACTTCAACCTTTTCTCCTTCTTATCTTGGTTTTTTATTGTTTTTCCAGTGTTCACATTTTTTCTTCTTTTTCTTGTTTGATTTTTTTCTGTGACTGTTCTCTATGAATAATAACTCGTCAATAGGTCCCAATATTTTCCTTTCTCTCCTTTTAAAAGGCTATTGATTAGATTTTCATATTTTGTTTTTGTTCCTAGTTCCCCACATCCACTACTTTACTAGTATAACTACTAAGCTCATGGATAGTTAAAATTTATACTACTGTGGTTGAACACAGTGCTAGTGTAACTAGAGAAGAAATAATTCTGTTTGGTAGATATTTACTATAGATCAAATATAGGTTAATATTTGTTTTGTCTTAGTGCTCATACTGTAATGATGCATCTCTTTTCTGTGGTTAAGTCTGATACATTTTGATTCCTGTGGTTAGTAAATATCTAGTACACATTTGATGCTATAATTGATTCAGATTTATTTATTTAGGAACAGGGGATCAAACTCACAACCTTGCACTTGCGGGGCAGGTGCAGCACCACAGAGCTGAATCCCTGGCCAGATGCAGATTTTATTACAACAGCTAAGATGACATACCTGTTTCTTTTAAATGGCTTTCTTGGGATGGTAATATTTGGATTGCCTTGAGGTCACTAAAAGTACTCTGGCACATTGCTGGAAAATACTTTAAACTCCAATCTCAGGTAAATGGAGAAAGTTAAAATGCATGACAGAGTGAAAGGCCAGTATGTAGCCATCCTGACACCACACCACTGAAAATAAGTAAACTAAGGAGGTAACCATAATGGAAAAAAAAAAATCTCTCCTCTACAATCACCCTGCAAGGCTCATCACACAAAAAAAGCAAAAAATAGGAAACAGGAGAAAACAAACCAACAAAATGCCTCTACAAACTCCCAACTCCCCACAGTTGATCCATGTGGCTGGAAGGGAAGGAAACCAAAAACCACAGAGCTGAATTACATTAAATTATATGAGGTAAGACAACAAAACAGATTAATATGACATTTGCCAAGTTCATAATGCATATAAGTTAAAAACAGTGGGCCAAATAAACAAAATGATTAGTGAGTCTACAGAAGACATTAATAAAATGCTAATAGAGTCAAATAAAATGATGTGAAACATAAATGACTAGGAGCTAAAAGAATTAAAGGTTATGAAAGGGCTTCAAGCATTAATTTTGATATTAAAATTGTATCAAAATTATGAGCAGCAGAATTGACCAATGTGAGGATAGAGCCAGAACTAGGATAGGGCTGCTGTTCATGAACAATTAATAAGAGCTACTTTAAAATCAACAAAAGGACATGAAAAATGGACTGTGTATCTCCTAGATGATGAACAGAAGACTAATTAACATTAAATGACATTAGTGAAAAATCATAAGACAACGCAAATGGCATAAAAAGCATGTAAAAATATTGAAACAATAGATGAAAATGTACCCAATATGAAAAATGATTTAACATGCATATAACTGAGGCATATAGAACTGTTAAATAGCCATGATCAGAAAAGATCTTCTCCATGACACATCAAAATCAGAATCCCACAAGTATAACACAACAACACGATCTTACAAGTGGTTAGAGAAAATCAGCGAAATATTTATAAAGCAAACATTTAGGATTACAACAGACTTCTCACCATCAACCTTTGAAGGCCAAGAGAGCTTGGAGTGAAGTGACTTAAGCCCCAAAAGAAAATAATGTCCAACTCAGGCTGATATGACCTGCAAAACTTATGGAAATATAAGATAACAGCATCTAAAAAACTTCATCACCACCAAACTGGCACTGCAAAAGTTTTTCAAAGATTGCCATAAAAGAGGAGATTAATTTAACAGTGACAGTGTGAATCATAGAATGATTATGCAAGGTCAAGTGAACAGTGATTTAGAATGGAAACTTAGAGAATTAGCAAAAGTATAAAAAGGCAATAACAAGATGGGAATGGTCTTAATTCCCCACTGGACTCACACTCACAGAATGGATCAAGAAACAAATCCAACAATACATTCTTTACTAGAAAAACATTTAACCCCCAAAAGAAAAAGACAGATGAAAAATCAAAATTTGGAAAACAAGATTCTGTGCATGGGAACCTGTAAAAAGCAAGTGTAATTATCCTGTATTCATAAAACTTCATGCTAAAACTGAAGAGAAGAGAAAAAGAAAGTCACCACATGTTGATTAGGGGAACAATCCAAGAGGAACAGATAGCAATTATTAACATTTATGTACTGAAAATGGCATAACTAAATTGATGAAGCTATAAGTACTGTTCATAAAAGACTAGATGCACAAAAGCAAAATTATAGTGGAGGATATCAAAACCATACTAACTCAAACAAGTTATGAAGACAAAAATCAACAAAGAAATAAAGAGGTTTAGAAAACGTTTAAAAATGGACTTTATGAATATCTATAGAGTGTCATATGCAGCAACAAAGTACACATTCTTTTCAGCAGCACAAGAAACTTTCTCCAACATAGATGGCATACTAGCCAAGGAAGCAAGCTTAAGTAAATTAAAAGGATCAAAATTATACCACTCATTTTATCACATCATAGCACAATAAAGTTTGAAATCATGAAAAAAGAAAAGACAGACATTATTCAAGTGCAGTGTAATTAAACACTATGCTGATAAACAGTGTGTAACAGAAGTACTCAAGGAAGAAATAAGACACTTGCTAAAAATATATCACAATGCTAGTACAACATACCAAAAATTTGGGGACATAATGAAAGCAGTTCTAGAAAGGAAGCTTATAGCTGTGAATGACAAAATCACAAAAACTGTGACCCCCCATAAACAAACAATGCACCTGAAGGTCCAAGAAAAGCAAGAACATTCCAAACGCAAAGCTACTGTAAGGAAGTAAATTATAGATATAGGAGAAGGGATTCACAAAACCGAGGCTCCCAAAAAAGAATGAATAAATCAGATTTAGTCCCTGAACAGAATTTTTAAAACCCAGAAAAACCCTTAGACAATCCAACTAAAAAAGGGCACATAATTTTTGTACAGAACTCTTGGTTCAAAATTTGCATGCTTTTATCTGGGTCTTTATTTCATTCATAAAATAAAATGACAAGTAATCCTCTCTCAAAAAGTCATATTACATTTATCATTTTGACACCCACTTTCTAGCTAAATTCACGTTATAGCTTAAAGTAGTTAAGCATTCTTTAATAATAATCATTATATTGATAGGGTATATGCATATAATAAATTTTAAATCATTTCTTAATGTAAGATACATGCATACGTTTCTATGAGTGTCACAAATATTCACTACATAGGTCTGATTATTTCTTCTGCATATCTTAGTTTGGGTGCAACCTAAAGGTAATAGTCATACATGCATATAAATGTACTGGTGCATTTTGCCTTTTTACATTGAACAATTATTTCTTTTATGTTTAAATAATATATAAACTTCTAAGGAATATAACAATCAATGAGAACACAAGGAATTGAGAGGAAAAATTACTTTACATAATGCAGAAAGAAAAGATCTGAGTCTGATGACGCATGCTTGTGAACCCAGTGCTCCGAGAGCCTGAGGCACAGGATTACAAGTTTGGGCAGTTTAGTAACCAAGGGAGGCCACTGTCTCATTCAAAAGAAGTGAACAAATGGCCTTGGGTTTAATCTCCAGTATTCCAAAAAAGGCAAAGCAAAATAAACTAAAAAACCATAAAGGGCTGGGGATGTATTTCAGCAGCAGTGTGCCTGCCTGGCAAGTGCAAGGTCCTGAGTTCCATCCTCAGAACAGCAAGAAAATAATAAATGAATAATATACAAAGGCTTCCTAAAATTGGCTTTCTTTGAAATCTGTTTTATGCAGCTAAATAACAGCTATGATTACTATTTATCATAATCAGATGGCTGCTAACTCTTGTCCTCTTCCTGATTCTTCTTTTCCTTTTTTCCCTCTCCTAATGACATTGGCATTTTTCTTTACTGTGGATGGAAGGATCTCTCAAGATGAGATGATTTCTGAGACCTTATATTATCTTCGATTAAGTTTTCTTGTGCCCTATAAAAGTTACCATATCTGGAGAAACAATTTCCAGTCAAACTGGATATTATGTTTCAAGGCTTATCTGTTTGTATCTGTTTTCTGGCATCCAGTTCTTTCCTATACTGGGCACTCATGGTTTCCCTATGCGCCTCTATTTTTTATCTGTATCAACTTTAGATTCACTTGTCATTTCCTTCATTACAGTCATCATATCTTTAACGACCTGTGCAATTTGTTTGCATATAGAAATTTATTATCTGCTTTGTTTCTTCTGCTGCTACCATTTCATAAAATTTAGGTGTATGCTTATTAGCTCTTCCACCTCAATGCCTGCTGGCTTTTGTTGGGTGAATCTGTTGTCTTAGATTGCATGTTGATTCTGTGTTTTCTCATTTTCTATTTTTATTTTTGTTGATTAGTTTTCCACACTGAGGCTTGTAAGTAGCTTAATGTGGGTAGTTTTATCCCTAGTATCAAGACTTCTTTAAGTAATTTCTATGTTGCTGAGCTACACTGTAGGAGTAGCTGGTTCTTGGCCTTCAAGTCTGTTCTGACGTCCTACTTTTCTGTGTACTAGGGATGAGAGTTTGCACCCTGTTTGGCTTGGCACCCAGGTCTTTGGTACTGGGCTGTAATATTATTTATTGGTCCCAGACAATCTGGAGTTGGCACGTGAGGAACATCAATTGATCACAACAGCTATGTCGCCTGGGCTAACTTAGTACAATCAGTAATAAATATAGCATCATACACAAACTGGAAAATGACAACTCTAATAACTAATACTTTGTCACTTTTCACCCTAGGTACAATATTTATAGTTATATAACAAAATCAAAGATGAGACAGAAAATTATATCCAGTCAATATCCCCTCCATAGTGTAATTCATCCCCCCTGTTTGTTTTTTATCATAAAGCAGTGTTCACCTATAGTAAGATATAGTTAACTATCAATAGATTCATAAGACTAATGGCATGAATGTGAAAATTTGAAGAAAAAAGAGCAAAGGAAATTGATTTTGAATAAAACAGCAGTGGTAGATGTGCAGAATGTGGGAAGGCTGATACAGGAGGTCCCGTTAAGGAGTAAAGAAAACTAGTGGTATTAGCAGTAACAGACAGGGACACCTTGGAGAAGGATGAATATCAGGGAGTAGAGATGAAAATAGAGGAAAAAGAAAGTAAGGAAAATATGGACTGTACTATTTGAGAGGAAGAAAGTGAGAAAAAGAGGGGGAGAGAAAGAGTAAAAGGAATGACTATCAAAACATCTATCAAAATAAGGTTAAAATTAAGGAAAAGAAAATGGGTGGTTAAACTGGAACCTTTGCAACAAACAAAAAAGGAAAAAAATCAAAGACATACCACTAATGCAGAGAGAGAAAGCGCAAAGCTCCAACACGTTGCCAGATATGTGTTTTAATCTTATAAGTCACACTCCTGTTTGCCCCTCTTTGTAGACTGTGAGTTTGTATGGAGGTCACTCAGTTCAAGGCAGCCTCTCTCCATAGTCCCCTGTTTGTAGCAGTTTTTTGGGCTAGGTAACTGGACCAGGGAAGGTGTGGGGCCTTGTTTCTGAGGCTCCTGTTGTGGAATTCTCCCCGTTGGTTTTTGATGCTGGTTATTAGATGTGTGTTCCAGTGTGTGGGGGACAGGCTCCTGGAACATGGAGGCTCCTGTGGAATTTCAGGCCTGACTGTCAGTCCTGTGGATGCTCAAAAGAGAAATGAATCAGTTCCGGACTAGCATGGGCAGATATACAAAAGCACAATGAGGGACCAGAGTACTGGGTGGTATTTCATGGCTTTCCAGAGTGCCAGGCAGAATAGGCAGCCATTAATTCTTGCTGTTTAACCAGGTAGAGAACTGGACTATTGTTTCAAGCAGGGACTGTGTTCAGGGCTCCACCTGAATTTAGGGTGGAGGCTGTGTTGTCCCCAGGGTGCTTGGAACACTCACATAAACCAGGTTGCTCAGGAACTGGTCCTAGATGTCTGACACATGATGGTTGGTCTAGGATTTGAGAAGTCAGGAGAGCTCAACATAGGCTCAAGGGATCCCAAGGTGCTGAGTATGGATTCAAACCAGACAGGTGTTAGCTCTCTGTCCCAAATGAATGTCCCAGTTTGCTTGGGAAAATCTGCAGGCTCCCAGCAGTGACTCAGGTGTGATTGGGGCCTGATAAAGAGGACTCTCAACACAAGCAGCAGTTGCTTGTTTATGCACTCAGATTCTGAGAACATATGGTCAGGTCAGTGGAGGGAGAAGCTTTGTGGTCACTCACCCCTGTTATATGCCAGAAAAACATGCTGCTATGCTGCAATGTCCTCTGTTTGTAAAGGGTTCAGTGTGGCAAGGGGCATGTACCCCAAGCCTATCCTGTGTGGTTTGGCTCTGCTATTTGCATCCTGCCACCTATACGAGAATTTCTCAAAATGGTAGCTCCTTTGCTGTATGCAGAGTGAGGCCACTCAGGCCTGTCAGACTGCCTCTTGCCTCTTTGAAACTCCTATACATATGTTTTATTTTATCTTCCAGTCTCCTCTTTCAAATTGATGTTTTTGCATCAAAGTCCAAGTCCCTCCCCTTTTACTCATTATCTATGTTTTTAGCTGATCTTCTCCAAGTCTCTCTGAAGTGACTCTTGCTCTATTCAGTCATGTTGGTCGCTACTGTGACCATCACTTATTCAAAAGTATATTATTTAATGCCCATGCATTTTCATGATTTCTATGGTTTCTTTCTCTGTTGATTTCCAATTTCATTGAGCTGTGATTGATATTATGCATGGCATAACTTTGATTCTTTTGCGTTTCTTTAAGCATGTTGGTTACTCTGTGGTATACTTAGGAGAAAGTTTTATATGCTGTGGAATAAAATAAGTATTCTGCTATTGATAAGTGGAACCCTGTAGGTATATATTAGGTTCATTTGTTCAAAGATTTGGTTCAAGCCTGAAGTTTATTTCCTGATTTTTTGTGTACTTAGTACCAACTCTGCCATTTTGTCAATAGTGATGAAATCAGCAACAATACTAAGATCAAAGATAATCTGGATATTGACATACCCTAAGAATTAGTAATGCTTCACCCGTAACTACAGAAAGATACCTATAATTATAATACAAATACCAAGACAACCAAATATTTCCATATGAAAAATACTTACTAAAAGCAAAAACTATGCCTTCACTAATAATCAATATTCAACAGTAGTAGCATAGAATTTACAATGTAACAAGCCATAAAATTTAGTGGTTCTACCAGTAAAGATAGAGAAATTGGGAAATAAGAAAATGAAAAGGTATAATTTGAAAAATTAATCAGTGGAAATCAGAATGAGAGAAAAATAAATTAGAGGATCTATTTGAAGAGTAATAGAAAATTAATTGTATTAGATAAAAGTAAGAGAAAAAAGATGAAAACAGAATAAAAACAAAAATAAGGATAAAAAGTGAGAAAGATGGAAACCAAGTAAAAAGGAGAAAAGAAAAGAAATAGAAAAGGTCCCAACAATCTCTAATAAAATAAAGAAAAATAAAAAAATTGATCTATGTATTTTAATGAGTTGTTTCTTTCCATGTTCTAAAATCTTGCAAGCCAGCAAGCCACAGTTTTCTTCACCTGGCTTTATGTCCTGTTTTACTGTGAGGTGTCCTTTTCTCCAGCTATACACTATCCATGCATTCAAAGCCTTGCAAACTTCCAAGCCAAGGTGTTTCCGTGCTCATGTTGGTTGGCATGGAAAGCAAACAGATCACTGTTCTCTACTGGATGAGACTACAGGGTAGGTGGTAAGCCAGATGGTGAAATTTATGCCAGCACTTTCAGGTCCAGCTGCCTTTCAAACCTACACTCACCAGTCTTGCTTGCTTACTAAGGATGGTGGGCTCCATGTCCATCTCAGCCCAAATTCAAACTTCTCAGAGAGTATAAATCTAGGCTGCATTCATTTTGTGGCTCTCTCCCTTGGCGATTTCCCGAGTCAGTGTGGGTGGGTAACACTAGAAACCCTAATTTGTAGTTATTCTATACTTCTGTGGCTCAGCATTAAACTAACCCCTTCCCCAAATGGCACCTGATTAAACATTCTCAGTCAATATAGCAGGCAATATGGTGTAAGGATTCCTTCTCAAACTATCTTTTAAAAATGATTATATATTTGCACCTTTGAACCTTTGATAGGTATGATCTTCCACAGTAGTGAAATGTTCTCATGTGTCCTTCCTTTTCTTCCTCTGTGAGAAGTTTGGACTCTTTTTAATAGAGTTAATCTCTGTACCTTCATTGGTAACAAAAAATATGCTTCTTTTCTCCAAAAATGTAAATTTCCTAAATCTTTTTGTCTGAATTTTGTGCCAGATTTGCATCATAAATCTGGCTAAAAGCTATCAGCAATATCCATGTTGCATCCTGAGGGCTCTTCCCCTTGAAATCTCCTTTTCAGTTTTCCTTTCAAGTGGTCTCTAGTACAGATACCATAAGAATCCTTATTTTCTTCTAAACCACAGTATAGTCTTTATTGTCCACATTTTTGTCAGTACTCTGGTATTCTGAGATCAAATTTGAATCAATCAGTAAGCTTTTCTTATAATATTCTTGACCTTTGTCTACCTACTTCACAAATCTTTCCAAAACCCTCCAAAATGCCAGTTCCAAAATCTTCTGAATCATATTAGCATGTATAGTCACAACAAGGACACCATTCTCAGTACCTGCTTTCTGTATTAGTCAGTTTTACATTACTGTAACAAATTACTTAGGGAAGTGAATGACTAGTAATTGAATGAACTAGGAAGTGAATGAACTATGATTTCAAATAATCTGCCAAATTTTAATTAAATTATTTCATTTTGTTCTTGTTTTCTTTTGAAGTAAAGGAATCATCTATATAGGTTGGAATTTCACCCCTTATGTGATATATATTTTACACATAATTTTCTCACATTTTCTTTCCATAGTGTTAGTGTTTTGATACCAGGTAGTTTATTACTTGATGAATTTGTTTTTAGCTATTTTTAGTCTGATGCCTGAGGTTTTGGTACCATGTCTAATAAATTATTTATGAGACCAATACTGTAAAGTTTTCTCCTATGTTCTTATTAAGGTATTTTACAGTTTCAGGTTTAATGTTTAAGTGTCTAATCTATTTTGAGTTATTATTTCCATGTGGATGTGTATTTATGTTCAAACATGAGTGTCCATTTTAATTCTTTGCATGGAGATATCTGGTTTTCAAAATAACTTTTGTTACAGTATCTTACCCCCATTTTATAGAAGATAGTTCTCTAGAGCAACAGCATTAACAGATAATTTAATTATAATTATGAAAGAAGATTTATTCATTCAGCTTTCAGGATCCAATTCAAGAGTGTCCTGTGTGGCCATCTGCATGCTGGACAGCCAGATGATCCAACATCTGCTTAGCTCCAGAAGATGTAAGCCACTGCAAAGGGAAGGATCAAGGAGCCAACACCAATTCAAAATCTGAGGCCTGGAAGGTCAGTGAGGGGTCAACATTTGAAGACTGAAGAACTGGAGACCAGTGTCCAAAGATAATGTCAGAGAAATGATTCCTTGCTTAGGCAGAGTGAAGCTTTTTAAAAATAGGTGTACTTTTTTTTCATCTTTCTCTTTTTAAATATCAGTCAGGGTACAACCCTTTTGATTGCTGCTACCCACAAGCAGGTAGGAACTGTCCCCATTAGTTTGTTATTATACATGCCAGTCGCTTTTGGAATCACCCAAGAGGCACAGCCAGAACCATGCTTTACTAAACTACTAGGCATTTTTCTCCAGTTGAATTCATGAATCACAATCACAATTAATGGTCCACACCCATGGTTGAAGATCTGCTGATAATTTACACATGGGGTTGGGCTTTTTTTTTTATTTTTTTTACCTATTTTGATACATTAGGATCTATCTATCATCTATCTGTCTTTTTATATATTTTTTAAACCAGAATCAGACTTTAAAATCAGGAAGAAGTGAAGAATGTTTTTTCTTACTACTCCTGTTTCATAAATCTCAAAGCTTTAGACAGACATTAGACAAGAGAATGAAATCAAAAGAATATGTGAAATGGAAAATAAGTTAAACTATCTCTCTTTTCAGATAATATGCTTTCCACAAAAGATAATAACCTCTACCAGAAAACACTTAGAGCTGATAAATTCAGCAAAGTAACAGAGTACAAAATCAACACTAAAAATAAATATCCTGTGCAACAATACAAAACATAGCAAGAATGACATCAGGAAAACTATTCCATTAATGATCGCTCCATAAAGAACTTAAATCCATAGGAATGAATCAAATCATAAAGGTCAAAGTTTTCTATAACAAAGACAATAGAACTCTGAAGAACAAAATTGAACTGAACACTGAACAATGGAAAGATAACCTATATTCCTGCAAAGTGGATTTAATATCATTAAAATAGTAATGGTAATAAAAGTGTACTTAGATTCAATGTAATGTCTTTTAAAATACCAATGATATTCTTTGTAAAAGTAAAAAATGCCCAAATTTATATCACACCAAAGAAGACACAGATCGCCACATCAATCTTGAGCAAAAAGAACAAAGTGGATGAAATTGCAACAGCAGATTTTGAATTCTACTGTGAAACCTTAATAACAAAACAACATGATACTGACACAAAAAGAAACATGTAGAAAAAAGGAATAGAATACAAGACATAGAAACAGCCCATGCACCTTTAGTAATCTCATTTTTGACAAAGGGGCCAAAATATAGACTGGAGAAAAGATAACTTCTTTAACAAAGGATGATGGGAAAGCTGGTTATCAATGAGCAGAAAGATGGAATTAGACAGTTTTTTATCACCTTGTGCTAAAATCAAGTCAAAATGGATCAAAGAGGGGTATAAAATAGGAGCTCTAAAAAATCTGGGAAGACAACATATGGGAAGTATTAGAAGCCATAGGCATATGCAAGGAATTCCTCCAGAACAAAACCCTAACAACAAAAGAAACAATACCAATGATAATAATGAGATTATATCAAATTGAAAACAAAAACAAAACAAAACTGTCTGCACAGAAAAGGAAACAATCATCAAAGAGAGGAGACAGCATATTTAATGTTGTATAATAATCTAATAGAGTATTAATATCTAGAATGTATAAAAAACTAAAACTTAACCCCCCCATATGAATGACACAATCAGGACATGGGCAAATGAGCTAAATAGACACTTCTCTAAACATGAATTACAAATTGTCAAGAAATACACAAAAAATTCAATTACTTTAGCCATTAGGGAAAATCAAACCAAAACAACTCTGAGATTCCATCTTATTCCAGTAAGTATGGGCATCATCAAGAATAACAGAGTAAAAAATATCAGGAAGGATATGTGTATGAGGGGATGAAACTTTTTATATTATTGGTGGAAATAACTGGTAGAATTTCTATGGAAATCTGTTAAAGTTTTTCTTTCTTTCTTTTTCTTTTTTTGGTACCGGGGATCAAACTTAGGACCTTCTGCTTGCAAGGCAGGCAGCGGAACCACTGAACTAAATTCCCGCTAAAATTAATTAATTAATTATTTTTTTTGTGGTATCAGGGATTGAACTCAGAACCTTGCACTTTTGTGGCAG
>NW_004624979.1:29276-43050 GCF_000247695.1 Heterocephalus glaber | reverse complement strand
CCATTCTGCCAGTCTATTTCTTTCTTTTTTTTTATTGATACATTTTAAGTATGCAATATATTTACATTTATCTTTGGGTCCTTGTACCTGTACATGATGTATCTTGGTTCTTATTTATTCCTCATTACCTGTTCACTCTTCACTCCTCCACCCTTCCCTATTTACATACTTTGTTTCCATTTTTTTTTCTTTTCTCATAATTTTTCCTTTCCATTCTTTCCTTTCCCCAACTCCTGCCACTAACCCTACCCCTTTGGACCTTTTCCTATTTCAAAGTATCAATTATTACTTATTATTCCTTTTAGTCCTTATTTGCACTCTCAGTTTCTCACATTAGAGAAACTATTTGGTATTTGCACATGTGTGTCTAATTTATTTCACTTAAGAGTATTGCCTCTATATACATCCATTTATCTATAAATGACTCGTTTCTTGTTCTTTATGGCTGAGTAGTACTCCATTTTATTAAAAAAACCACATCTTCTTTATCCTGTTTCCAAGCTTTAGCTATTACAAACTGTGCCGCAATAAACATGGGTACACATATATCTCTGTGGTATGATTCTTTTAATTCTTTTGGGAAGATATCCAGGAGGATAATAGCTGGGTCAAATGGGACCGCCATCCCTAGTTCTTTGAGGCATCTCCACACTGACTGCCACAGTGGTTGCACCAGTCTGCACCAGGGTTGTCTTAACCTGTCTTTCCACAGAAATGGGGGTATGCAAATATTAATCAAAGCAATTTTTACAAAAAGTAGAAAATTTATTATCTTCTGCATCTCTCTAAATCTTACCTTCTCAAAACTACCTTTAGTTGCAATACTCAGAGTAAGTTCTCTAATCTTCAATACCTCATAATATTTTTTTGCTTAAATTCTTTTATTGGTACATTTTAGGTATACAATATGTTTACATTTGTCATTGGGTACTTGTGCCTGCACATGATGTATCTTGGTACTTAATTTTTCCCCATTCCTTGTCCTCCCTCCACCCCCTCCACCCAAAATAACAATCTTGATTTATTATCAGTGATGCTGTATTTCCAAGGGGAAAATATTCACACTTTATGCTAACTTAATAATTCACTCACTTTGGTCCCAATGTCACATTTTGCTGACTTACACAACTTACATATCAGAATTAGTGAATGAACTACCCTTTTAAGAGAACAAGTTCTAATACACATGTGATCCTATTACTATGTCATTGGGTTTATCACATTATATGAACTTTTCCTGGCAAACATTCATTCATTGTTACAGTCTTATACCATGTCTAATCAGTAGCATTCACTTTCCTTTGTTTTCTTGATCTGAGACACAAAAGGAATCCCATTGCACCAGGTGTGTTGCTGCATACCTGTAATCTCAGCACTCAGGAGGCTGAGGCAGGAGTACTGCTGAGACTTCCAGGCTAGGATGGACTACATAGTGAGATCAAAGCCACCCTGGACTACATAGTGAGAACTTGTCTCAAAAAACAACAACAAAACAAAATGAAACAAATCCAAAATCAATGTCACTGTAGTTATATAGACACAAATTCTTTATCCATAAAATAGATCTACTTTCAGTGACTCATATTGTACATTTCTCATTGTATTTCTAAAATTTATAACTAATTATTATGCTGACACTCACATAATCTTAGGTCATCCAAAATCCAGAGCTATTGTTATTCATGGGGAAGCCAATGGTGTTTATGAGGCAATCTACCATGGAATCCCTATGGTGGGCATTCGTTTGTTCAGGGAACAACATAATAACATTCCTCACATGACAGATAAGAAGCAGCTGTTAATGTGGAATTCATAACATTATCAAGTACAGAATTGCTAAATCTACTGGAGACAGTCCTTAACAACCCATCATGAGTACAAACTTGTTTTTAAATAATCTACATTCTAATTAGAGATAAGTTCTCACATGAAGGCCAAGGAAATAGTGGTGAGTCTGAAATGAAAATAATGAAATACAAATATGTTTAATGCTGAAGCCATCATTAGACATGAGGTTCAGTGTCACAATAGTTTTTCAGTGTTCTTATTTGAAATAGTTTTGCAAGATTTGGGCATAGTGTAAAATATTGAAATACTCTGTAACTGGAATGAGAGGAATCACTGAGGATGGTCACAGAGGAATTACAAGAAATATGAAGGAAACGAGGAAACAGGAATCATGAATGTTGTGGGGGTGTGATTTTTTTCCATATATCTAAGAAATCAAAACAGAGATGTTTATAAAACACAATAAACAAGAGTCAGTACAGTATTCAAAGAGCACAATCTGTTTTATAGTTTTAATGATTAAACTATTGAAAATTTCAATACTGCTTTCTGGTCAATACTGCAATCCTTAATAAGTTGACTCACACATGTAGTACAAACCTTGACAAGGATTTTTTTTTTTTAAGGATTTTCCTTTTGCTCTAAATAATGGTAGAGATTTGAAACTTATACAACAGGTCTATTAACAGTTTTCTACTGTATAATTTTAGCTGTAGTCTCATAAATACACCTTTTGCTAGTTTTTGGTTGGTTCGTTTTTCTACCTTTGGAGAGGAACTGATTCCAATATCTTGCTTAGAAATAACAGTGCTCCCTCAGCCTTAATCCTATGTGTTAGAAAGTTCTAAATTACTAAGATTTCTAAAATGGCTACTGAAAGATAATAATTTCTTTCAACTTATTTGCATTCACATTTACCACTTCTAAAAATTCACATTCTACCATTTTGAAATAATTCTAAACTTATTTAATTTTCCTTCAGCTATAAGGAGAATGCTATGTGGTTGTCCACCATTCACCATGATCAGCCCATGAAGCCCCTGGAATGAGCTGTCTTCTGGATTGAGTTTGTCATGCGCCACAAAGGGGCCAAGCACTTGTGGCCACTTGCCCAAAACCTCACCTGGTACTAGTACCACTCACTGGATGAGAATGGGTTCCTACTGTCTTGTGTGGCAACCATTACTTTCCTTGTCATAAAATGTTGTTTGTTTTGTTCTCAAAATTTGGTGAAGATGGGAAAGAAGAAAAAGAGGGAGTAGAGCTCCTTCAGATTTAATGGGTTAGAAATGAGACCATTTCATTTAAATCAACCACCATGGATCAAAAAATTACAAAGATGATCCTCCATGTTTTACAATACATTTACCTTTTTGATTTACCTATATATTATAATCCTATTTAAGGAATACATAATTCTAATTTCAGATTTCCTATAATAATTCTATTTTACTGTTGACTTGTACGTTACCATACATATTTTTTTAAAATATGACTCACTGAAATCTCATGTGAGAAATCTGTCTAGGAATGTATGATTGAACTGAATGATTAAACTGAGGGATACAATGGCATACACTCTGTGGGAAGTGAATTGTTAAAATATGAGGCAAAGCTACACAAATAACTAGACAAATAGGCAAAAGGGACACAGATTGGGTGAGAACACATGATTAAACTGTGGTGTGAAAAGCACACAGGCACTGTGAGAAATGAATTGTTAAATTGGGTAAAATTGCACAGACCATGTGAGAATCAAATGGGTAAACAAGAAGTTTAGATTTGTAAAGTATATTTTGTCTGGACATATCCTTCCCCTTTCCCCAAGAAAAAGTGCTTAGGCTTGAGACAGCTCCTGGCCCAAACTACTTTTCTTCTGCTTTTTTCTCTAATATTGATATTCTAAATAAAAGCCAGAGAGTTCTTAAGTTGGTAGATTGGAGTGCTCACAGTGGAAAATGAGCTCCTCTAACTCTCTCAGTAGATTGAACTAAGTCTCATCTGCAGGTAAACTTTTCATCCTCCATGCCACCCAAGGTCACATACTGCCACAGCCTCAATTTGTTGATTTGAGAAAAGCATTATTTTATTGTATTTTCAGAAGCATTTTTCTATTCAAATAAAATGTAATACTCTTGACTGTTGTGTATGTCAAAAAATACCAGAGGCAGAAATTAGATAACAGTAGCAAGACATTTTCTCAGAAAACTAAAGTAGTGGAGAGAAAGTTCAATATAAATGCAGCTCAATTCCCACTAACACAAATATGACAATTGTCTTCATGGGCATAAAAAGAAACTGTGGGGAAGTGAAGAAGGGAAACCAAAGGGAAATACTGGGATATAGATAAATGGAAAAACTATAGTGGAAGGAAATACAAAAATTCTGAAAATGGCCTGACAAATGGGGTTAGACAAAGTAGTTTGGAGTTTGGGAAAATCACATTTTCATGAGCAAAGAAATAACAGGAATAGTAGAATTACCTGTAGGGACATAATCAACAATTTAAGGCAGATAGAAGGCAAGGTAAATTTAGTGAATTCCACAGCACATTTATAAGACAATTATTTTATAATATAGGAGAGTTAACAGTGGGAATCCCTTAAGAAACAGGAAATATTTCCTATGAAATTTGAATTTGATACACAAAGTTTTGTTTGTCCTAACTAGTTTTCTTTCCTGAAACCTTTTAACCTGGTCTAATCCTAGATTAGAAGGATGAAGGAAGTTTTCAACATGAAGCCTGGAATATTCCCCAGCTTCTGTTTTTGTCCTAATGAATGATTTTCTATAATTGACTAATAAGACCAAAAACAGAAGGAAATATGACACTTTAGGGATACTAGCTGAAGCTCTAAGTGTTTAGCTCGGTACCACTGGATTATAATTTTAGATTTTCCTCCTTTTCCAATTATGTCTCTAATTTCTTAGTCAGATGCTTCTATAATACCAAGTTATAACATGATAAGGGCATCAAAAACAGAAATTCATACATTTGTGTTTATTTTTCTCTCCAAACACATGAAGAAAAGTCAAGATGGAAGTAATGGCAAAAAATTGGACGTGGCAATTTTTAAATCCTATGCTCTAGAAAGCAACATAAATGGCCAAAAATTTTCCACAACTTGTCTTTGAATATCTACAATCATCATCTATGGATGCACAAGATACTATACACAACATTCCACCGAAAGAAAAGAAATTATTTGAAGACTTATTCTTCTGTCTGAGAAGAGTTATGTTTAAATAGTTCATTGGAAGATAGTGACAATTATCATTTAGTTATATGCCAATGATTTTTAAAACATTGATTTTTATAAATTACAATTAATTTTTAAAGAAATCTATTATGTTAAATTGTCAAGAAGAGGAAGTGACAATCATTTTTTATTAAACTTTGGATATCTAACAAGAAAAAACAGAAGAAACATTATGCATAAATATTATTCTGAACAATAATGATACTGTACATCTACTACCTGATAGAAATTTCAACATATTTTTTATTTCCTCATGAAATGCTCTCTGTAAATTAAATTATGATTTTTTGTTGAACTACATTTTCTTTACAGATATTAGATAATAGAGCTAGATGGATAATGATTCCTCACAATTGATAAACAAATTATTTGATTAGATTTTAAAAAAATAAACTTTATTTTATTGGTACATTTTAGGTATACATAATGATAACATTCATCCTACAGAATTTGTACCATTACATGATATATCCTCCTTCTTCTTTGTTTTCCATTCCCCTCCTCTCCCTTCAACCCCTCTTTTCTTCCTTATTTACAAAAGCTTTGTTTCCATTTTTTCCTTCTATTCTCTTATTTTTTTTTAAAGTCATAATACTTTATTTTTTCCATTAAGTTTATTGGTATATTTTAGGTATAAAATACAGTTACAATCATCATTGGGATCTTGTACCTTTACAAGATGTATCTTCGTTCTTATTTTTCCCCATTCACTTGCCTTCCCTTCACCCCTTCACCCCTTCTCTATTTACAAAGACTTTGTTTCAATTTTTTCCTTTTTTCATATTTTTTCTTTTCCCTTCTTTCCTTTCCCCTACCCTTCCCAATTCCCCTACTCCTTTATACCTTTTCTTCCTATTTCACACTATCAATTATAAATTTTGATCCTTATTTACACTGTTTTTCACACCAGAGAATCTATTGGTATTTACACGTGTATGTCTTATTTGTTTCACTTGACTATCGCCACAGTGTGCACCTAGTTAACTATAAGTGTCTCTAGTTTCTTATTCTTTGTGGCTGAGTAGTATTTCATTTTATATTAAAACCCCACATCTTCTTTATCCAGTCTCCAGTTTATGGGCAATTGGGCTGTTTCCAGGTTTTAGCTATTACAAACTGTACCCCTATAAACATGGGTGAGCATATATCACTGTGGTATGATACTTTTAATTCTTTTGGGAAGATACCCAGCAGAGGAATACCTGGATCAAATGGGCCTTCTAAACCTAGTTGTTTGAGGTATGTCCATATTGATTTCCACAGTGGTTGCACCAGGCTGCACTCCCCACAACAGGGAAGAAGGGTTCCTTTCTATCTACAACACTGCCAGAATTTTTTATTGGTTAATTTCTTGATAGTGGCCATTCTTTCTGGTGTGTGGTGAAATGTCAGCATTGGTTTCCTCTGCATCTCTCAAGTGATCAGTGATGTTTAACATTTTTTCATATGTTTATTTGCTATTTGCAATTCTTTGTCTGAGAAATGTCTGTTCATTTTAGATGCCCATTTTTGAATTGGGTCTTTTTATTTGGGGGGGGGGTCTGGGTTTTTTTAGTTCTTTATATATTCTAGATAGTAGAACTCTGTCTGAGGAACAACTGGTAAAATTTTTTACCCACATTGTAGGTTTTCTCTTAGCTCTGTTGGTGGTTTCTCTTGCAGTGCAGAAGCTTTTTAATAAGGTGAGATCCCAATTGTTGATTCTTTGTGTTACTTCCCGTGCTACTGAGGATTTGTTCATAAAGTCTTTTCCTATGCCAATGTCTTCAAGAGGAGAATCATTTTATAATTTCTTTTTTTTTTTTTTGTACCAAGAATCGAACTTGGGACCTTGTGCTTGTGAGGCAGGGGCCAGTACCACTGAGCTAAATCCCCAGCCCTACTTTTTTAATTTTAAAAAACAAAATTTATTTCTAAGTATCCTGGATGCCAGGGAGTTCAAGTGGAAGGCAACAGCAGAGTTATTGTCTACTAATAATTTCTTACCTGCTTCCAAAATGGCCCCTTGGATATGACATACTTTTGATACTTAGTTTATGATATGCCATATAAGGCATCCTTCACGGCTATAATGTGCAAATTTATTGTTCTACCTTGTGAATTATTTTTACTTTGATGGTGACATCTTTTGATGACAAAAGGGCTTAATATTAATGAAGTCTAATTTCATCAAATGTATTTTGTTGTTTTGCTTCTAGTGTCATACCTATTTCCAAATTCAGGATCACAGATACATAATCATGCTTTTATCGACAGTTTTATATTTATTGTTATGACATTGAGGCTTTTATTTATTCAAAAAATCATGTATTTTGAAGTTAGGAATACAGTTTCATTCCTTAGATATCAATAATCACTTTTGTCATCAGTATTCATGTATATATTGTTGTTTTTCCTATTAAAGAGTTTGGCTTCTTTCAAACATCAAATGAACAACTATGCATGATGTGTTTTCTAGATTCTAAAATCTTTTGCAAATGTATATATGTAAGTAGATGTATATATCTATAAGTATTACTTTCAAAATTATTTTGTATATCCTTTGTAAAGTTTATAAACTATTTTTATGTTAATTGAAGTGATCTTGTTTTCATTTCAGTTTAAATTATTCATTGGAGTTATGTAAAGCTAATTGATATTTATATTGATCATGTATTCTGAAATTTTTCTTTATTGTTGCAATAATTTTCTACTGATTTTTAAAATTTTACTGTATATGATATCATTTCAACTGTTGATAGTTTTCTTCTTCTTGTCCTGTGTAATTTCATGTTTCATTTTGCATAATTTCCTTGACATAAAACCCTTATACAATTTTAGATAAAATGATAATGAATTTACTTGACTCATGTTTGATTTGAAAGGATGTATTTGTTCAACACAATATGATATTTCTTTGCATATGCTTTAAAGCAATTTCAATTTGTTTCAGTTATTACTTGATTAGTTTTAGCACAAAGTGTTGACTTTCCTCAAATTATTTGTTTCTAAATATATTTATGTAATAAGG
Source organism: Heterocephalus glaber (assembly GCF_000247695.1). The sequence goes on along the minus strand of NW_004624979.1, from coordinate 34,992 downwards.
CAGGTTTTTAAAATTTTTGCTATAATGATGTGGTATATTTATCATTGAGTTATCAGCTGTCAAAGTGACATGGCATTTAAGAATAAGTTCAAAGTGCTGGGGATTTAGCTCAGTGGTTTTGCTGCCTGCTGCACAAGCACAAGGACCCGAGTTCAATCCCAATTGCCAAAAAGAAAAAAAAAGAATAAGTTCAAAATGATCATGGTATATAATCATTTTTGTATGTTCATTGATATACTTTTTGTAGGGTTTTCAAAGAGTTTTTTAGTCTGTGCTCATAAAATCATCAATATTTAGTGGGTTTTTTTTATCCTGTAAGTCTCTGCAATTTTAATAGTGTTGAGTTATTAAACATGTTAGTAAATATTACTTCCTACTGTACTGTATATTTATTTTTAAGAATTGGTATTGATTGTTTTCACATGCATGCTTATATGCCTAGTTTTAATTCAACAATAAAATTATGGGCTGATAAGAGAGAATACTCACTTAAAATATGACAATATATAATAATAACCATTATTTCATACTACCCTCTACAAATTCATAGAATGTCACAATTTATCTGTAAGGTTGTTGAATGAGAATCTTTGTGAGAGAAACGGACATACATATTATATATCATTGGGAGAGAATGAAAATTGACTATGTCCTGTTAGATGGCTCATTATTATTATTTTTTTTTTGTACTTGTGATTGAACTCAGGACCTTATGCTTGTGAGGCAGGCACCAGAGCACTGAGCTAAATCCCCAGTCCCAAGACGTCCCATTTTTTAATATCACAAGATTTATTCAGATCTTATATACAATATCAATACTTCAAAAAGATAGCGAAATCAAGCTAGTGAATTTTTTAAAAGGCCATGATCAAATACAAACAAATAAAAAAACCAAACCAAATAAAACACTACTTAACGAAACTGGTGTCTTTCCCAAACAGCTTGATATTATATGAAATAGATGAGAGTGGCAATAATTCTAATCCAATGTAAGTTTTCTGAAACAAGTTGGACGAGACAAAAATTTTTGTCTTATAGAAATAGAAAATAGTGGTAAGGCTGTCTATATACTGAGTTCAAGCACCATATTTTGTCTCCTAAATTACAGAGGAATATATGTAAGTATGTATATATATTTTTTCTTTTTAAGAGCACATGCAACATTCTTTTTCTAATTTTATTGCTACATTTTAGTTATACAATATAATGACATTGATCATTGGAAATTTGTATGTTTACATAATCTATCTTGGTTCTTATTTTTTCCCCATTGCCCTCCCTTCACTTCAACCCATCCCCCCATTTACAAAAATTTTGTTTCCATTTTTTCATTTTTTCATATTAATTCCATCCCCTTCTTTCCTTTCCCTTGTCACTCCCACTTCCCCTTCCACTTTGCCCCTTTTATTCCTATTTCACATTATCTATTATACCTTTTAGTCCTTATTAACACTTTCAGTTTCTCACTCCAGGGAAACTATTCAATATTTACACATGTGTGTTCTATTTATTTCTCTCCAGTATCACCTCACTGTGTGCATACATTTAGCTATGAATGTCTCTAATTTCTCATTCTTTATGGGAGAGTACTACTCCATTTTATTTTTTAAAAACCCCACATTTTCTTTATCCAGTCTCCAGTTGATGGGCAATTAGGCTGTTTCTAAGTTTTAGCTATTACAAACTGTGCAGCTATGAACATAGGTATGCTTATATCACTGTGGTATGATTATTTTAATACTTTTGGAAAGATATCCAGCAGGAGAATAGCTGGGTCAAGTAGGACCTGTAATCCTATTTCTTTAAGGTATCTTCATCCGGATTTCCACATTGAGTCCACCAGTCTACACTCCCACCAGAAGTAGAGCTGGGTTCCTTTTTCCTCACATTCCAGGCAGCACTTGTTATTGGTTGATTTCCTGATAGGAGTCATACTTTCTGGAGTGATGTGGAATCTCAGTATTGTTTTCATTTCCATCTCTTGTTTGAGGAGTAATATTGAACATTTTTTCTTATGTGATTTGATATTTGTAATTCTTTGTCTGAGAAATGTCTGTTCATTTAAGTTGCCCATTTTTAGATCGAGTCTTTAAATTTGGGAGTTCTGATTTTTTTATGTACTCTATATATTCTAGATAGTAGACCTTTGACTAAAGAAGAGCTGGTGAAAAAGTTTTCCCACATTGTGGGTTGTCTTTTCATGCTCTTGGTAGTTCCTCTTGCTGCCCAGAAGCTTTTTAATAAGAGGAGATCCTATATGTTGAGTCTTTGTTCTAGTTCACATGCAACTGAAGTTTTCATCATAAAATATTTTCTTACACAACTGGCTTCAAGAATTCTACCTATCCTCTCTTCCAGCCAGTTTAGTGTTTCTGTTTTAATATTTAGATTTATAATTCATTTAGATTTTAGTTTGGTGCATGGTAAGAGACATATGTCTAGTTTAAATCTTTGGCAAGGTAAAACCCAATTTTTCCACCATAATTTATTAAAGAGTCTATCCTCAATTGAGGGTGTTTGACTCCTTTGTCAAAAATGAGGTGGCTGAGTGTGTCTAGAGTTGTTTCTGTATTTTCTAATCTGTTCCACTTCTCCTCAGGTCTGGCTCTTTGCTAGTACCATCCTGTTATTATCATAGTAGCTTTGTAGTACAGTTTCAACTTGGGAATTGTCTTTATTACCTATCTTTATTCACTACCTTGTGGGGAGCGGTGTCAGCCAAAAAGCTTCATTTTAATTTTACCCTCTGTTATAAATAGCCAGGAGACTATGTAATGGGGAAGCGTGTCTCCACTAACTCTGATGTTTCCCTTTAGAGATTGCCCTAGCAACAAGATGAACCTTCTGTAACCCCAGGAAACAAAGTAGCCCATGAGGGTGAGGAGTGTCTAGAAAACTAACAAACAAGGAAGCAGGTGCTTTTTTGTATAAAGGTCATGATTAATGACCTAACTCACTGAGGGTATAAAAGAGAGGTGTAAATAAACTTGCTTGCTCGGTCTTGGGAGCCCTCTGGACTCTGTCTCTTCTCTTGATTTTCCTCAGTCCTCCTTTCCCCCATTCAGGAACTGTTCAACTGGTGACGGCTGGTCCGTCACAGGTGGCGCCCGAACAGGGACCTGAATACGGGGGATACCAGAGTGAAGGACGCCGCGGGAATACGAGGGTGCACGGTAAGTGACGGGCGGCGATAATACTCGGGAGAGTATGGGGCAAGGCAGTAGCAGGGTGCTGTTTGCTCAAACGCTTAAAAATATGTTACAGGCCCGAGGTGCACGCATCGGGCATCAACAGCTCTGTGCCTTTTTAGAGTTTGTTGAAAAGGTCTGCCCCTGGTTCCCCACGGAGGGAACTGTTAGTTTAGAATTATGGAATAAGGTAAAAAATTGTGAGCTCGGACAAGTAAGTACAGAGCGGCAATATAAAATATGGGGACTAATAGTAGTCAGATGCTCTTTGCTCAGATATTAAAAAGGATGCTTCGGTCTCGTGGAGCTAAGGTTGGGCAACAGCAGTTGTGTCATTTTTTGGAATTTGTGGAGAGAGTCTGCCCATGGTTTCCCGAGGAGGGATCAATTAATTTGGAACTTTGGCTAAAAGTAGGAAAACAATTGCAAGACTACTATGATCAGGAAGGGCCTTCCAAATTTTTTGTTGATGTGTTTAGCCTTTGGGGTCTTATCAAGGAGAGCTTGGACCCGAGTCAGGGGACTTCAATGGGTAACTCACAAGGAGACGCGGCTGCCTCTAGTCCGGAGGACATTTCGTGCATAGGTAGAAAAACTGAGTGCCCTCCTTCAGCTCCCCCTCTTGTAGAAGGTTTAGATGAACCCCTCGACCCCTCCGATGCTGGGGATCTGGAGGAGGAGGTGGCTAAGTATAATAATGAGGAATGGCCTCCCTCCTCTCTGATAGCTCTTACCGAAAAAATGAAAGTGAAAGATAAAAAAGATAAATCTGAAAATACACATCCCTCAAATTCTTTGGATATGTTATAGTTTAATTGGAAATGAAATATTTACAGGTATAAAAATGCTTTCTTAATTTCAAGAGATCTCTGTTAATTGACTATTCCAAAGTTTTTGACCAGTCATACAATTATAAATCTAATAATCATAAAAAGGATATTATGATTCAATTTGGCTAAATATATTTGATTGCACTCTAATTTTATAAATTGTCTTATATGTTTATCTGTTGTCTGTTTGTACAGTTGAGCTCAATTTTTTTTCTCTTTTCCTTTTCACCTTTTGAAAAAAAATTTTTTTAAAAAAGATATTCACCTATTGTTAAATTTGCTTACAGATAAATGTTATTAAATTAAAGGCATGCCTTCCTTCCCAGGTTGCTAACTGATCAAAGTGCCACCGAGATTTATTTTATAAAAGTAATGTGTATTGTCACCTACATGCAATAATCAAATTGCAATAAGCAGTTATAAAATAGGAAGATATATATATTCTTATTCTTTGTTTGTCAAAATAGATAGAGACTGTGGGTACTCCCTTTGGTGAATAAAGAAGTGGCCACCCAGAAAATAATTATTCTGGTCTTAATTCACTAAAGGGACCCCCTAGTAATTTTTATAATCTTATGGGAGACACACCACAACAAATATTGTCTCAAAATGTTATTATAAATTGATTACATTGGTTATCATTGATGTTTAAGTGCTAATATGTGATTGTAAAATGTTTACATTGGTTACGTTCTGAATATGTTATTGTAATATGTCCACATTGGTCATCGTCAAAAGCTTAATTTCTGTGTCATAAAAAAGAGAATGTTATTAGAAAGATGGTTTTGGTACCAAACTACAGTAAAGAACATAAAGTTTTATGTCACTGTGATATTTATTACTGCTCCTTTTCTGGTGTACAAAATGTATTCATGCCCTCTAATTGTATGGGTCTTCTAACATTGTTTATGGTAATAACTTTTGATTCAGGTATTTGTCCTCTTATGCTCCAGCCACCTATGAAAATAGGCACACTTGTATGCTGATATATTTTCCTTAGATAAATTCCTATAAAAAGCTACTCAGGGATTCAACCACAAAAACAACTATATCATTGGCAATAATAACAGTTTAACTATATTTTTATTCCAAAATACTTATATCCAGGTAAAATTATAATAGTTGAGATCACTACTCCTCTTACAATGCTAATGTTATTGATCTTCTCTTCTGGGTGTTCAACAACCAAAGTTTAGAGGCCAAAACTGAAGAGGTATTTGGGCTAAAAAGGCAGCCAATATTTTGGCCCTGGCCCTCCAAGGTCAGCAACAATAGCAAAAAGATCCAGGACATGAGGGAACCATCTCTGAGATCCTACATTTTTGGTGAGTCACCCAACCTCTTGAGCAGGGAGGTTGCTGAATACCAAAACAATAAAAATCCAACAAAAAGTGTGCCAAAGGAATGTCACCTGGAGAAAAAAAAATCTCCCATGCTTTCACAGGAAGCAACATGGTCAAACAAGGCCATGACATATCCTGATGGCTGACACTGACAGAGGAGCTAAGAGGCTCTATGCATGGTTCCAAGACAGTGCCTGTAGATACTTAATTGACCTTGTTAGATAACAAGAGATTGATTTTATTTAATATAGGTCTCACTGTAACTTGGTCTTGAACATCCTGTAGAAAAGTATAACTATATAAGACAATAGCTACTTTCAATTAAATAAGGTAAAGAAGGGGGAGTTATATCCCC
>NW_004624979.1:0-10925 GCF_000247695.1 Heterocephalus glaber | reverse complement strand
GTAAAACTTTTGAAGGCATAAGTGTAGGCAAGGACTTTCTGAACAGAACTCAAGGGCACAAGTAATAATACTAAGAAGGAATAAATGAGATCATATAGTTTTAAAAAAATCTTCTGTAGTAAGGGAAACACAAACAGTGATGAGCCAACCTACAGAATGTAAAAAAAAATTTTCCAGCTATTTCTTGGAAAGAAGACTAACATCAACAATACATAAATAACTCAAAATATGCACCCATGAAAATAAAAGACACAATCAATCCATAAGCAGATGAAATAAACAGACAACTCACAGAAGTGACAGTGCCCAAAAAAGACAAAAATCTTATGTATCACGGGATATTATAGAAATAAAAATTAAAACAACATGGAGATACCATCTTACTCCAGAAAAAATGACTATCATCAAAAAATTAAATAAATTCTGTTGATATTGTGGAGGGAAGAAAACACTTCTATATATTTACTAAGAATGCAAAATAATACAACTACAATAGAAATCAGTGTAGAGATTCTTCAAAAATCTACAAATAGAAATTCCACTTGACATGGCCTTTCCCTTCCTAGGTGTCATTCTGAAAGTTAAAGTTAACATATTACAGGACTACATGCATACTCATGTTTGCTGTAAAACAGTTTTAATATCTAAATTTTGGAAATGGCCTCTATGCCCATTAGCAGATGAAGGGATAGAGAAAATGTGTTATTTATCACATAATAGAGTACTAGTCTGTATAAAGGAAGATAAACTTGGGGAATTCATAAATAAATGCATGCAATTTGATTCCAAAATGCTAAGTGAAATAAATGAGACACACAAGCTTACATAGTGTATGGGTCCAATTATATGGAGAGAGAGAGGGAAAGAGAGAACACAAACATATTAAGGAGAAGTTTTTTCCAATGGATAAGTGAAGAGAGATGGATTGAGGACAGAAGGAGGGGAGGAAAAGAGGATGAAAAATAATTGAAATGAAAAAAAAATGAATATCAAGTTTTTGCACGTGAGAAAGAGACCAAGATTTGTAACAACATGGAGGGATGGGAAATATAGATGTGAAAGAAGTAAAAGAAGAAAGAGGAAGAAGAAGAGAGGAGGAGAAAAGAATTAAGATGTATTACATGTTTGTATCAACACATATGATAAATCTAAACATTATGTATTCCAAATATGTACTAATAAAGAATAAAAAAGAAATGGAGAGTCTATCAGCTTTTTCTCATCTTCACTTAGAAAGATGTTTTAATTTGGGGGGAGTAAAGACAGTCCAACTTCTTAGTAAAACTAAAGTGAAGCAGAAGTTTAGGATTTGCCAAAGCTGGCTGGAGAATTTAGGGTGATTTTTAATTTCAAAACACTTGGAAACTGAATAACACCCTCCTGAACAACCAGTGAGTCACAGAGGAAATTAAAAAAACAAATTAGACACTTTCTTCAAGTACATGAAAATGCCAGTACAACATACAGGAATCTATGGGACACAATGAAAGCAGTTCTACATAGGAAATTCATAGCTGTGAATGCCCATATCAGTAAAGCAGAGAGAACTCAGTTAAGTAACCTAATGCAGAAACTCAAGCTCCTAGAAAAAGGAGAGCATAACAAATACAAATGTCATACGAGAGAAAATTACAATGATCAGAACAGAAATCAATACAGTGGAGTTTTAGAGAATGATACAAAAAATCAATGAATAAAAGCATTGGTTTTTCAAAAGAATAAATAAAATCAATAAACCTTTAGCCAATCTTATCCAAAAAAGGAAAGAAAATGTGCAAATTCATGCAATTAAGAATGAAAAAGTTGAAGTCACATCACATCCAACAGAAATCCAGCGGATCATCACTATCTACTTGGAGAAACTGTACTCTAATAAAATGGCGAACACAGAAAATATGGACAGATTCCTAGATACATATGAATTGCCAAAGGTAAATGAAGAAGATATAGAAATTTGAAACACCCCCATTGCAACAGTGAAATTTTAAATGTAATAAAAAAATTACCAAAAAAGAAAAGCCCAGGACCTAATGGCTCCACTGCTGAATTCTACAAGACATTTAAAGAAGAACTACTGCCATTACTCTTTAAACTCAAGGAAATTGAAAGGGAACAAAGACTTGCAAATTCATTCCTGGAAGCAAGTTTCACTTTGATTCCAAAACCAGGGAAAGACCGAACCCAAAAAGAGAACTTCAGGGCAATCTCCCTAATGACTATAGATGCAAAAATCCTCAACAAAATACTGGCAAACAGAAGGCAGAGGGTCTTCAAGAAGATCATACACCCTGACCAAGTTGTATTTATCTCAGGGATGCTAGAATCATTCAACATTCATAAATCAACAAATGTAATACACTATATTAACAGAGTCAAGGACAAAAATCATATGATCAACTCCATAGATGGAAAAAAGGCATTCAACAAAATTCTTGATAAAAACCCTAAAGAAAATTGGAACAGAAAGTCTTTATCTCACCCTGATTAAGGGTATCTATAAAAAACCCACAGCCAACATCATATTAAATGGTCAAAAACTGAAAACTTTTATGCTAAAATCAGGAACAAGACAAGGATGCCCACTATAATTGCTCCTATTCAATATGGTTCTGGAAAAAATAAGCCACAGCAACTAGAAAATAGAAAGAAATAAAAGGAATAAAGATAGGAAAGGAAGAAGTGAAACTGTCATTATTTTCTGATGATATTATACTTTACATAGAAGATCCAAAAAACTCCTCCAAAAGACTTCTAGACTTAATTGACACATTCAATAGAGTAGCAGGATACAACCTCAACACTCAAAGAACAATAGCCATCTTGTAAACAGATAACAGGCTCACTGAGAGAGAAATTAGGAAACAAATACTTTTACAATTGCATCAAAAAAAAGAGAAATACCTAGGAATCAATCTAACAAAGGAAGCAAACTACCTCTACAATGCAAACTTCAGCACTCTGGAAAAAGAGATCTAAGAGGATATAAGAAAATGGAAAGACACCCCTTGCTCCTGGGTAGGAAGAACCAATATAGTGAAAATGGTCATACTTCCACAACTACTACATAGATTTGATGCAATTTTGATTTTAATTCCAACAACTTAATTCACAGAATTAGAGAAAACAATCCAAAAATACATTTGGAACCAGAAGAGACCTAGAATAGCAAAAGCAATTCTAGGCAACAGAGACATGGCAAGGGGTATCATAATCCCCAACTTGAAACTATACTACAAAGCTACTGTGATAAAAACAGCATGGTACTGGCAAAAGAAAAGACCTGTGGATCAGTGGAATAGATTAGAAGATGCAGACATAAATCCAGACATACTCAGCCACCTCATCTTTGATCAAGGAGCCAAACACTACCATTGGAGGAAAGATAGCCTATTTAATAAATCACATTTGAAAAACTGGATTTCAACCTGCCAAAGATTAAAACTAGACCGATCCCTATCACCATGCACTAAACTGAGATTGAAGTGGATTAAAGATGTAAATAATAAAACAGAAACACTAAACTTGCTGGAAGATAAGTTAGGTAAAACTCTTGAAGACATTGACATAGGAAAAGGCTTTATGAACAAAACCTCAGTAGCATGGGAATTAGCACAAAGAATCAACAACTGGGATCTCGTCTTATTAAAATGTTTCTGCACTGCAAAAGAAACCACCCACAGAGCTAAGAGATACCCTATAATGAGGGGAAAATATTTAGCAGCTGTACCTAAGACAAAGGACTACTACCTGGAATATATAAAGAACTGAAAAAAATCAGATCCTTGTAATTCAAACACCCTATTCAAAAGTGGGCATCTGAAATGAACAGACATTTCTCAGAACAAGAGGTAAAAGCACCAAATAAATATATTAAAAAATATTCAACATCATTGGTCATTTGAGAGTTGCACATGAAAACAACAGTGAGATTCCACCTCATCCCAGAAAGAATGGCTGCTATCAAGAAGTCAACCAATAACAAATGCTGGCAGGGGTGTGTGGAGAAAGGAACATTTCCGCATTGCTGGTGGTAGTGCAGGCTGGTGAAACCACTGTGGAAATAAGTATGGAGATACCTAACAGAAATAGGACTAGAAGAACCATTTGACCCAGCTATTCCGCTCCTGGGTATCTTCCCAAAAGAATTAAAAGCATCATACCACAGTGATATATGTGCACCCATGTTTATAGTGGCACAATTTCTAATAGCTAAAGCTTGCAAACAGCCCAAATGCCCATGAACTGGAAACTGGATAAAAAAGATATGTTTACTTTTATTTATAAAATGGAGTACTACTCAAGCATAAGGAATGAGAAACTAGAGTCATTGATAGCTAAATGAATGCATATTGAGGCCATCCTCTTGTGTGATATATATGGGACACATGTGTAAATACTGAATAGTTTCTCTACTATGAGAAACTGAAAGTGTAAATAAGGGTTAAAATGATTAAAATGAATAATTCATAATTTGAAACAGGAAGAAAAGTCCAAAGGGGTAAGGGTAATCAGAGGGGAAGGGGAAAGGAAAGAAGGGAAAGGAAAAATCATGAGAAAAGAAAAAAATGGAAATGAAATCTATGTAAATTGGAAAGGGCAGAGAGTGTGAAGTGTGCACAGGTAATGGGGAAAAAATAAGAAGCAAGATACATCATGTACAGGTACAAGCACCCAATGACAAATGTAAACATACTGTATATCTAAAATGTACCAATAAAAGAACTTAAGAATTAAAAAAAAAAGAGTACACACACAGTCATCCTCTATATCTCCCAAAACATCAAGGTGTCGAGAATAGACATCTAGATATATTATTCTCAAATCAAATCCTGGATGTCATGACTACCCAAAGATGAAGAGAATGAAACATTTCATCTGAGAGCCACTACAGGACCTCAAACTCTTCTTCAAGATAAAACTACCTGAGTCCTTAAAATAGAACTCATGCTTAAAATGTTGTAATTTATTATAGAGAACATTATTGAAGAACTCTGGAGTGGGTGTGTGATTTCTTATAAGACAGTACCATACAAGTAAGAAAGAGAGAGAGAATGAGAACAAAAGACACAGAACACACAGTTGAGAGCAGAGCTGGGTCTTGGCCTGATCTAGGCTGCTCTGGGGAGCAAAGACAGAAGGCACCAATGACATCCAGTGTGTATTCATAAGAAGCATGTGAAGAATGGAGGGTGGGTAACTTCAGGACACCCGTTGATAGCAGGTATCACAGGCAGGACTCTGAAAGGGAACCCATAGCATATCTTGCTGAAGAGAAACTGAGCAATTCAGAAAGCATTTAGAGGGAGTTGATCTGACCTTAGCTAGAAGTTAACTTAGCAGAACCCTGCTACTTCATGAAGTAGAACTCAAATCTTGGGAATAGCCATTAGCAGAGGAGCTATAGTCACCCAACTTTTACAATGTGATATTCCCATTTGACATATGTAAAGCTTCGGTCAGACACCTAATATAATAGAGCTAAGTTACAGAGGCAAGAAGCTTGTGTCACTTATATCCTGCTAATACTAGGAAGAGGTGTCAACTACATCTCCTCCTTTCTTTTTTGAAAACATCAACAGCTTCCACAGTGTGAGGCAAGTTTGCATGGCATCTAGAGTCATCTGGCTGTGCCTTCTCATTGGCATGATATGCCTGTTGGTTGCTTGATATCAGTGGCAGTTGGTGTATCAGTCTAGTGATCTCTGCAGGACTGAGTTTGTTCTCTGTTGCCACGGAAGCATACTCTGGCCCCCATATTAATTACATTGAGCCATTTTACTTTTAGTTAGGGCATCCTTTGACAACACTTGTGTCTAGAATATGTCTGCAGTATTATCTTTGTATACATGGAGTTGGGATAGAGTATATTTTCTTTCCATAATTGCATTTTAAAAATTTAAAAAGAAAGGAACAAGAGAAGATAACAAAATCTAATTGAGCTTTTAGAGGTAGTTGTACTCCCCTGTTTTTGTTTATGTAATTGTGTTTTTAAGGAAAAGCAAGTACTCCCAATAATGATTTATCCCTGTGGGTTTTAAGGACTCATAATGTGTCTAACTGACTTAGCTGTCTATAATATTTTTCTTTTTAAAGGGCTATCCCCAACAGTGTTTAGAGGAGAAAGGGCTTAGTTTCAATTTAACTGCTTTGAGCTGAGAAGTGTGGATCTGGGGAAGACCACAGTTAGGGGCCCTTTCCAGCAAGCTAACTTAATTGACCTTACATAAAAATCATGTTGTAATTTACCAATAATAAACTATCTTTCTAAAGTCAATCTGGTGGATTTTTTTGTTAAAAACTACATTTGTTGTTGATAATCAGTATGATTACTTGGAATTTGGCAGCCTATAGCCAAGGGTAAACAACATTTTTTAAGAAATTAGAGTATGTATAATCAAAGTAAAAGCATTAAAATAAAATGGCAGATTGAGGAAGAGCCATGTTTAGAGTCAGTTTTTCAGGAAATAAAATAGCAATTATAAACTGTTGGCTCAAGGATTCCTCCAGTAATAGACATTTTCTTTAAACCTGATATTTTATCATAATTTTTTTCTAATTTTATCTGTAAAAAGATTAAAAATTTAATAATTTTAAGAAAGAATTTTCGCTAAAAATTTTAAAAACTCTTGTTGGGCTCCTGTAAATATAATTGTAGTTTTATCTAGTGACCTATAACAGTGGTTAGCCACTGGTGTATCTGGAAACTGTCAGGAGTCAGCAATTGGAGCCTCTTTTATATCTAGCTTTATTATTTTGGTTTTGACTTTATATATCTTTTACTTATATTTTCTACTGGCTATTCAAGCTAAAGTGATACATTTATTAGAAATAATCTCTTGATATCTATCAAGGTCACTTAAATCTCCTCAGCCGTTACTTTGGAATTTTTATAGAGCTTCTCAGCTCCTGTCAATGTCAGCTGACAGGAAGGGTCACAGCCTTGCTTGACTATGTTGATTTCTGTCCAAGCATGGGACAGTTTTCCCTCTAGGTGACTCCCTTCTGGCACACTAGGTTATTGATACTTATCTTTCCATTCTTCAGAAATCTCCCTGCTCAGGAGGTTGGGAGACTTACCAATGTTGTAGGATCTTGTAGAAAATGTTTTCTCAAGTTCTGGATCATTTGTTGACCTTGAAGGGCCAGGACCAAAATATTGGCCATCTTCATAGCCTAGTTACCTTTCTATTTCTGGTCTCTAATCTTTAGTTATTGTACACCCAGAAGACAAGATCAATACAATAAGCATTGCAATGGGAGTAATGAACTTAACTATTATAATTTTACCTAGACATCAAGCAGTTTGAAGTAAAAAATGTAGAGGACTGTTATTTTCATCAATCATGGCTGTTCTAGTAGTTGAATCCTTGTAGAATGTTAACAGGAAAAGTGCTGCAAATCAAAATCCACACATAATATTTTATCATGACAATCATGATAATGTTATCTTTGTAACACATATAAATGCCTATCTTAGTATAAAACAGCCATTGTTAAATGAATTCATCTCACCCCAAAACACAAAAAAGTATTAGATAAGTTGTTATCTTTTTTTCTTTAGTTGTTGTCTTTTAATATGATGCCATCTAAAGAATATATATCAGCCCTTAAATGTACCTGCTATTCTGAGTAGCTGGAGCATAAGAGATAGGTGAATATCTGAATCAAAAAAAGGTTATTACCATAAACAATATGTTAGACCTGTGCAGTCAAAAAGCATGAATGCATTTATACACCAGAAAAGTAGCAATGATAAGTTTCATGATTATATGAAACCCTTTGCCCTGTAATTTAATTTGGTACCAAAACGTGTTTTTAATAAAACCTTGTTGGTTACCCAAACAGAAAATTTAATCTCAGGGTCCTCCTAGTGACCAAAGCCTGGACAATCACTCCATGTAGCTGCTCCTTTGTTCAGCAAGAGGAGTCTCATTTAGCAGTCCCTCTAAACCTAAGAACCTCCAATTAATTACCTTGACAAAATGTTTAATAATCTATACAAACCAGATTGTAACAATTAACACATCATATTTAACTAATAAAAAGTTTTGAATTATTACATGCAGATGATAATATGCTTTGCATTTGTGAAATGAATCTTGACATCATTTTGATCAGGAAGCAATGTGGGGGTAAAGCCATGACTCTAATTTTAATAACATTTAGCTATAAACCAATTAAAATTGTAGGCAATTATTTTTTAAAAAAACTTTTAAAGGCAAAAAAGAAAAAATATTGATCTCAAGCCAAATAGCTGTATGATTGGAAAGACATATGCACAAACAAACAAACATATAAGAAAACTTATTCATAATACTAGAGTGCACTCAAATATGTTTGGCCAAATTGAATTAAAATATCTCTATACATTTTTGGTTCATAATTGTTAATAAGCTCAGTCAAAACTTTTTGGAGGTCAATTAACAGAGAACTCTTGTAATTAGAATTAGAAGGAATAAAATCTTTTATACCTGTAAATACAAAGACAATATTTAAAGTGAGCTCTTCATTAATAGCCTTTTCTTTTTGTCTCACTTACTATAAACGTTTTATAATGAATGAGAAAACAACAAGAAAACACGTATTTCCTTTGATAAATCACTTCCACATACTTTCTCAACATATATATGCTTTCCAGTCTTGTCATTTTATATCTCTCTTTTTATGTTTTGAAGAAGACCAAACTTTTATCATACAAAAACCTTCTGAAACAAAAGTTTATCTCTTCTACTTATGATCTTCTTAATATTTTTTCTCTGTCTCACTTAGTATAAATCTTCTATAACAAGCTGGTAATAGAACAGTGGTTTAACCCTGAGTAAATGTTGTTATTTGAAGTCTGTAAGTAGAAAATACAGAGAGCAAGTTAACCCTATAATTACAATTCAAGAATTTTCAATTTAAAAAAGTGTTTTAAGCACACCAATTAAACATCAATTTAAACTGGAAACTGAAAGTACATTTGTCAGTCAGCTAAAATCTGTAATTTATCTTTTCCTTTGATTTCCCTCTTCCTGTCAGGACATCCTAGCTTCCCTGACTTTGATCCTCTAGCTGTATGCTGAAATTGCCCTTCTTTGTTTGGTTTCCCCATGGAGGAGAAAATCTGCAGAGGGCACAAGTGCTGTGAAAAAGCACTTGTCTTTCTTTAGCTACCTGCGAAGGGACTGGAGAAACCTCAGGTGCCATCTTAAGGGTCAGGCTGACTCGTGAGTGACTAAAGCCCTACCTTCCATATATAAATCCTTGTGATGAAGGCCTGGACTCTTATGGAATCTTGCGTACCAGGACTGTCAGTCTGACCACTCCTCTCTATTTTTGGACCTCTATTTATTCAATCTTCTTGTTCACTTTGTTTCCTCTCATCTAGAGTACATTGCAATTCAAATAGCCATGCAGATGAAAACCACTCTGGAGATTCCCCCTGATTTCTATCACAGAACATTAGACAAGCCTTCCTGTAGATGCCCCTGACTGTCAAATCTTTCTTGCTGCCCCTACACAGCTTGAAGTAGTTAGAGCACTCATTTGTTCCTTCTCTCTTAGGGCAGTTAGAGTCATCTCATTAGAGAGGCAGTTAGACAAAGTACTAAGACAGAAACCAGAAGTGTATTAAGCAGTAGGGAGAGTGGCTGCAAAATGGAATTGTGAAGCCAAAAGTAAACTTTGGTCATTAACCACCCACCATGGATCTTATAAAATATCTGCAAATTGTCCTGTAGCTGAGAGAAACCTCCCCAAATTATGGTCAGCCAGCCCATTAGCTCAAGGATGGGTAGGTGCTGTATGTGCACTACATAAACACTGCATAGATTAGACTTTAGAATGTACCCTCTGGATGCCATTTATTTACTGATGCTGATCAAAGAGAAGGAAAAAAATAAAATCACATTGAACCTACTGGGTTCACAAAGCTCAGAATCCCTTTCATATTCTACTCCTTTCTGGAAGGCACCCTTGAGTGGAAGGGGAGAAGGGAACATTTTTCTCTGTGTTTTCTGTATCACATTGAGAGAAAAGGATGAAAGATGCCTTCAACTTAATGCAATCCAATCTGTAAATTCTTGCTATTATCCCTTGAGGTATTGGAGTTCTCTTTAGAGTATTATTACCTACGCCTATATCTTGAAGTGTTTTCCCTATGTTTTCATTTAGAAATTTCAATGTTTAGGTCTTAAACTTATGTCTTGGATTTCTTTTCAATTTCTTTTGAAAGAGCATGAGAGGTAGGGCTCTAATTGGAACTTTCTATATATGAACATAAATTTTCCCATTAAAATTTGTCAAAGAAGTTGTCCTTTTTTCATCCTGTTTTAAAAGCTATTGTTAAAAATAGATGGCTGTAGCTCCAAGGGATATTTTTGTGTCCCCTATTCTATCTGTAAAAATTATATTTTTTCCTTTATTGAAAGTATATACTTTCACTCCTAAGGATCTTAATGTATTTTATATCCACATATTATTATACTTCCAGAATTGTTCTGTTTTCTAGAATTCCCTTGGGTATCCTGGGCCTTCTGTGTTTACATATTAATTTTAGCACTGCTATTTATCAATTCTATGTGAAGATAGGGAGAGGATCAGGAGACTGGGGGGAAAGGGAGTGACAAGATGGGAAAAGAAAGTGCAAAGTATGTACATGATAGGTATATGTACAATTTCCCAGGATAATATTTTTATTAGGGTTCTAAAATACTCTAATAAAAATTTTAAATGTGCTATAGTCATACAGTTTCTATAATTTCACTTGCTCTTGATTTCTAGTTTTATTTCATTATGATGGAATAAGACAAAAATGATTATATTTTTAAATACCTAAGACTCATTTTATGGGTGTGCACTTGTTAAAGGTGCCTTAGAGCCATAGGTGATTATTTTTGGGAGAACAGTTAAAGTTGAGGAAAATGATATTAATTCTTGTATAA
>NW_004624978.1:413254-423300 GCF_000247695.1 Heterocephalus glaber | reverse complement strand
GTGATAGTGGGCATCATTGTCTTGTTCCTGATTTTAGCGTGAAAGTTTTCAGTTTTTGACCATTTAGTATGATGTTGGCTGTTGGTTTTTCATAGGTAGCCTTAATCAGGTTGAGATAAAAGATCTTCTATTAAAATATTCTGTAGGGTTTTTTATCATGAATGGGTGTTGGATGTTGTTGAATTCTTTTTCTGCATCTATTGAGATGATCATATGGTTTTTTTCCTTGGCCCTGTTAATATTACATTTACATAGTGTATTACATTTATTGATTTATTTATGTTGCACCATCCTTGCATCCCTGGGATAAATCGGACTTGTTCATGGTGTACGATTTTCTTGATGACCCTCTGTATTCTGTTTGGCAGTATCTTGTTGAGGATTTTTGCATCTGTGTTCATTAGGGATATTGGCTTGTAGTTCTCTTTTTTGGTTGGGTCTTTCCATGGTTTTAGAATCAAAGTAACACTTGCTTCCAGGAATGAATTTGGAAGTATTGCTTCCCTTTCAATTTCATTGATGAGTTTAAAGAGTAATGGTGATAATTATTCTCTAAATGTCTTTTTTTAAAAAATTAATTTTATTAGTACATTTTCATTATACAATACAGACATTCATCATTGGAAGTTTGTACCTTTACATAATCTCTCTTGGTTCTTATTTTTCCCCTTCCCCTGCCCTCCTTTCAACCCCTCCATTCCTATTTACAACGACATTGTTTCCATGTTTTCATTTTCTCATATTGATTCCATTCCCTTCTTTTCTTTTCCCTACTCCCACTTCCCCTTCCCCTTTGCCCCTTTTGTTCCTATGTCACCTTATCTATTATACCCTTTAGTTGTTATTTACACTTTTAGTTTCTCACACAAGAGAAACTATTTGGTATTTACACATGTATGTCCTATTTATTTCACTTAAGAGTTATCACCTCAATGTGCATTCATTTAGCTATAAATATCTCTAATTTCTCATTTTTTATGACTGAGTAGTACTCCCTTTTATAAAAAATCCCCACATGTTCTTTATCCAGTCTCCAGTTGATGGGCAATTGGGTTGTTTCCAAGTTTTAGCTATTACAAACTGTGCTGCTATAAACATGGGTGCACATATATCACTGTGGTATGATTCCTTTAATTCTTTGGGGAAGATACCCAGCAGGGGAATAGCTGGGTAAAATGGGACTTCCAGTCCTAGTTCTTTGAGGTATCTCCACATTGATTTCCACAGAGATTGCATCAGTCTACACTCCCACCAGCAGTGGAGCAGTGTTCCTCTTTCCCCACAGACCCACCAGCATTTGTTATTGGTTGATTTTATGATAGCAGCCATTCTTACTGAGGTGAGGTGGAATCATAGCGTTGTTTTCATTTGCATCTGTGGAATGACCAGTGATGATGAACATTTTTTCGTATATTTGTTATTTCTACTTCTTTGTCTGAGAAATGTCTGTTCATTTCAGATGCCCATTGTTTGGATTGGGTCTGTATATTTGGGAGTTGAGATTTTTTTAAGTTCTTTATAGATTCAAGATAGTAGACCTTTGTCTGAGGGACAGCTGGTGAAAATTTTTTCCCACATTGTGGGTTGTCTCTTCACAATGTTGGTGGTTTCTCTTGCTGTGCAGAAGAGTATTAGTAAGAAGAGATCCCACTTGTTGATTGTTTATGCTAGTTCATGGGCAACTGAGGTTTTGTTCATAAAATCTTTTCCTACACCAATGTCTTCAATTCTCTAAATGTCTTGTAGAATTCATCAGTGAAGCTGTTAGGACCTGGGCTTTTCTTTTTTGGTAAATTGTTAATTACGTTTTCAATTTCACTCATTGTAATTGGGGTGTTTAGAATTTTTATATCTTCTTCATTTAACTTTGTCAATTCGTATGAACCTAGGAATCTGTCCATTTCTTTGGTGCTTTCCATTTTATTAGAGTATAGGTTCTCCAAGTAGGTATTGATGATCCTCTGGAGTTCTGCTGGATTTGTTGTGACTTTACCTTTTTCCTTCTTAATTGCATGGATTTGAGCCTTTTCTTTCCTTTTTGTGATAAGGTTGGGTAAAGGTTTATCAATTTTATTTATTCTTTCGAAAAATCATCTCTTTGATTTTTTGTATCATTCTCTTAATCTCCATTGCATTGATTTCTGCTCTGATCTTTAGTTTCCTCTCTTGTATGAGCTTTGGGTATGTCATGCTCTTCTTTTTCTAGGAGTTTGAGGTTCTGCATTAGGTTCTTTATTTGAGCTCTCTCTGTTTTCCTAATATGGGCACTCAGTGCTATGAATTTCCCTTGTAGAACTGCTTTCATTATGTCCCATAGATTCCTGTATGTTGTACTGGCATTATCATTTAATTGTAGTGTGGGACTGCATAACTTGTAATCATAAAACTCCCCTAGCCCCAACTGTGATTGAATGTGAGTAAATAGATAAAGATGCTTGTTATTCAACTCTTTGTTTGAAAACTGATGTTCCGGACACGGCTATCTATAGAACAATCTACAAAACATCTGCTGACCATCAGTACATGTCAGGATAATTAACATACAAATGTAAGACCACTAACCTTTGTTCCCTCTTCTGTAAATTTCGCCTGCTAACTTCCCTGCAACCCCCTATAAAAAGAGCCTCAGGCTGATTGCCTCTCTAAGCTACTTTGCTTTGGGTGTGCCATCTGGCCAGACTAAAGTCTGTTTTACTTTCCAACTTGTCCGGTGTGTTCCTTCCCGGGTGTTCTTCGCTGCAGTCAGTTCCTCGGAGCGTTTGGTAGGGCCCTTGGTCTTATATTCTGGAGGCACTGCTGGGATCCCTGGGTGTGCTTCACTATAGTCAGCTCCTCGGAGCGTTTGGTAAGGCCCTTGGTCTTATAGTAGAAACTAATTTCTTCTTTAATTTCCTCTGTGACTCATTGGTTGTTCAAGAGAGTGTTATTCAATTTCCATGTGTTTGTGAGGGTTTTGCGGTTTCTTATGCTATTGATCTCCATAATATAGAGGGGGTAACTTCAATTCTTTTACGTTTACTTAGACATGTCCTATGAGCTAGCATGTGGTCTATTTTGTAGAAAGCCCGTGTGCAGCTGAAAAGAATGTGTATTCTGATTTTGTGGGGTGGAAAACTCTGTAAACATCTATTAAGTCCATTTGTTCCATAGCTTGGTTCACTTCTAGAATTTCAGTGTTGATTTTTTGTCTAGATGATCTGTGTATTTGTGATAGTACGTTATTGAGGTCCCCCACTACAATTATATTAGTGCTTATTTCGTTTTTCATGTCCTTTAATATTTTTTTTGTATAGTTGGGAGCATTCGTATTTGGTGCATATATATTTATGATTTTCATCTCTTCCTCTTGGATTGTTCCCTTCACAAGGATGTAGTGACTATCTTTGTCTCTCTATAATTAGTTTTATTTTCAAATCTACTTTGTCTGCAAATAAGGTAGCTACCCCTACTTTTTTCTGGGTTCCTGTCACATGGAGAACTGTTTTCAATCCATTTACTTTCAGTCTATGAATTTCTTTTTGAGTTAGGTGTGTTTCTTGTATACAGCATATTGTTTGATCTTGCTTCTTATTCCATTCTGTCAGTCTACTTCTTTTGATTGGTGAATTGAGGCCATTAACATTGATGGTTATAACTGATAGTGACTCATCTTTGTATGAATTTTTATAGCTGTTGTCTTTTTAATTTTTTTCCCCCTTTCTCTTTAGTTTCTTGCCTTGCCTGGTGGCTTCCCTCTGTTGGACCTCATGGAATTGTGACCTTCATTGTCTTTTTCTAGGATATTGTTTAGAATTGTTTGGAGTGCTGGTTTCGTGTTCATGAAATTTCTCAGGTTTTCTTTGTCTAATTTCCCCATCGATTTTGAAAGATAATTTTGCAGGATACAACAGTCTAGGTTGGAAGTTATTTTCTTTTAGGGCTTGAAATACTTGACTCTAGGCTGTCCTTGACTTGATGGTTTGTGTTGAGAAGTCTGCCGTGATTCTGATGGGCTTTCCTTTGTATGTGATTTGTTTCTTTTCTCTAACTGCTTGTAGGATTTTGTTCTTCTGTTGGGTTTCTGGGATCTTGACTATTATATGTCTAGGTGTAGATTTTTTTTGGTCATGCCTGGATGGAGTTCTATATGCCTCACTTATCTGTATGTCCAATTCTCTACCTCTGTCTGGGAAGTTTTCTACTATTACTTTTGTGAACAGTTTTTTTCATGTCATTTGTACTTTCTCCTGCTTTTTTGTGGAATCCTATCAGTCCTTTTTTAAATTTTTTTTTGGTACCGGGGATCAAACTCGGGTCCTTGTGCTTGCTCAGTAGGTGGCGAAACCACTGAGCTAAATTCCTGGCCCTCCTATCAGTCTTATGTTATTCTTCTTTGCATCATCTAGCAGTTGCTGGATTGATATTTTGTGGTCCCTTACTATTTTTAAGAAATCTGCTTTCATGGTCACTAACTACAATCCTGTCTTCTATATCTGATATTCTATCTTCACATTCACTCAGTCTGCTCTGAATACTTTCAATGTAGTATTTTATCTTCTGGATATCTGTTTGAATCCATTTCATGGATTCCATTTCTTTCCTATGTTGGGCAATCATGGTTTCCATTTCTTTCTTATGCTGGTCATTCATGGCTTCCAGCATGGTTTTGAGCTCATCTATTTTTTTTTTTATCTGTTTCTGTTCTAGAGCCTCTAATCATGTCTTTCACTCTGCTTACCATCTCTGTAGTTAACTGGAAAATTATTTCTGTTTTGAATTCTAGAGCCTCATTTATCTGTTTTGTTACTTCCTGTGCTATCACTTCAGGGTGTCCAGCTGGTTGATTATCAGACTTTTCCACCTCGTTTCCCCCATAATTTGCCTTTGGTGGGCTGGGAGTCTGGGTTTGTGCCTTGCTTAAATGTCTTTTTTTTGCTTTTGGTACTGTCCTTGGATTAATTCCTGGGTTGATATTCTGAAATTGCTTTGTAAGTATCTTTGTTGCTTGTATTTAGTAATGATTGCTTCTCAGAGGTGTCTTCCAGATATAGCTGGTCTTTAGGTTTTGAGTCTCTAATGTCTCTGAGGATGTCTCATTTTCATTATACTGGGAAGGACAACTGATTAGATCAATCACAACATCTTAGTCCAAGTGATACAATCAGCAACACCGTAGCATCAAGCACAGCTTAGAAAATGACAGTTTGTGGTAGTTATTAATCTATCACCTTTAACTGCGTGAATTGAATTAAAATCAAGGACCAGCCCAACATATGTTTATAGTGAATAAACTCTTCAATATAGCAACTTTGCCCTTTGGGATGGGGAGTTAGAAAGAGTTACGGAGGGAGGGATAGATAGAGGGATAGGGAAAGGTTAGCAGTGAGGCCAGAGGACACAGGAAGATCACACAAACTCTAAGAAACTTGAAGATAAGAGGAAAAGTCAGAATGAAAGAACAAAGATGAGAATAGAACAACCTAACAGCAATAGGGGGGCTAGAAACTATATTTACTTTCCTTTAAAACTAATGACAATAAAGACAAGGAAAAAGAGAAGAAAAGAAAAATAAAGAAGAAATCTGAATTAGGGCCAGAACAGTAACAAAAAGGGAGATGAAGAATAATGTGGGACAGTGAGAGAATGAAAGAGTGAGTGAAAGAAAAGAGAAGAGAAAAAGAAAAAGAAGAAAAAAGAAAAATTTGAAAAGAGTAGAATAAAATAAAGATTGAAAATTAAAAATAAGAACCAAACCAATAATTTTGAAAATTACAAAAAATAAACATGAAGGGTCTCCTTCAGAGTATGTCTCTGCTGTCACAATAGACAACGTGGTCAGCAGTGTGCAGATATAAGTCAATGAGTCTCAGCAAGCCAGTCGCAGACCCATGAGATTCAGGCAGATTTCTGGCTGCAAGTCCCAAGTTGAGCTCCCTGTCCTCCTGCAGGGTTGAACTCTGCAAGGTTCTACTGCAGGCTACAGCTGCCCTTCCCCTGAAGATAGTCCAGGTTCTGATAGGAGGTGATGATCCCTCCAACTTACCAAGTACGGTGGTCTGGTGTGGCTTTATTGCAGAGATTCTCTTCACTTTTCCAGTGGGCTTCAATTTTCATCAAGGAGCCTGAGAGAGGCCCTCTTTCTGTTGTTCACTTCTGCTCTATCTTCTGGAGCTCAGAACAATGGCCTTTATGACCCCCTGTGGCTCTGTCATGTGGAGCCAGGTACCCTAGGCGGGAGGGGGGTTACTTCAGGTGTCCGCGTAGCTAAGCTGGTTGCTGGGGGGTGGGTTGCGGGCAGGAGGGAGCCCCGCTCCATGCGGCCAAGGTCCTCACCATCCGCTAACTCTGCTTACTTGTATTTTAAACTGTTTTCTTACATTTGAGAAGCATTTTTCTGTGCTATCTCTAAGCATGCTAGTGAATCCATCTGTGTTATCTTCTAGATTTTCTGTAACTCTGATTGGCCTTAGATTGGTGTTCTTGTCATCTATTAGCTGCTGGATAGTCTTATTCTCTTATTTTCTTTTTGGCTTCTTTGAGCTCTTCATCGTAATTCACTATTTTATCTTCAGTATCAGATACTCTGTCTTACATTGGTCATTTCTGCAATATATGCGTTTTATACTGTTTTTTTCAGGTATTTCTGTTTGACATCTTTAGAGGGTTCCATATCCTTGTTGAATCTGTCTTTCAACTTTTGAACTGTTTTGGTTAGCTCATCCTATTTTTTTTTTTTTTTTTTTGGTACTGGGGATCAAACTCGGGTCTTTGCACTTGCGGAGCAGGTGGCGAAACTACTGAGCTAAATCCCCAGCCCTCATCCTATTTTTTTTACCTATTTCCCCAAAATACTCCATGGGCATATTGAGTGTAATTGCTATGAAATTTTGGTTCATTTTTTCTTTGAACGCATGTATTTTCTTCATCCCTTCCGTGAACTTTTCATAGTGTTCTGCTACCTGGTATTTGTTTTCTTCTCCCTTTGTGATTCCTTGCTCTGCCTTGGGAGAGTTGAGGAGGTTCAGAGATCTTCTATTTTTTTTTTTGTTTCCGTATTACCTGTATCCAAACATATACATATACATACATATATATATATATATATATATATATATATATATATATATATATATCCCTCTTTGTTCTCCTCCCTTTTTTTGATGGGGTACTGCAGGTTGGGGCCCAGAGAAGTGAAGAGAGTTTGTAGCTTATAGGAAGATTTTTAGTAGGATATTGCCTACCCATGAATAATTTTCAGCTTTGTATGCCCAGTGCTAATATTTACTCCTTCTGTTTTTTACTTTTAGTAATTTTAACACTGTCCCTATGTTTTGCCAAAAGAATCACTTCTGGTTATAACAGCATCAACATTCAATCACACAACACTTCTATATGATAGTTCTTGCAGTTATAATTCCCCCCCTTTGTCTATCCTTTCTGCACATTGTGACAGTTTATTGTTTGTGGCTGTCCTGCAATGAGGTATGTGAGGTAGGGTGGGGAGAATGGAAGGTTGTTGGATGAGTACTGTTAGTCACTTTAAGGGGAGATTTGAAGGGGAGAATAGTGGTAGATGAGAAGAAAACTTTGATATGGGGTCTGATTTTCTTAGAGTACTTTTAGTTGAGTTGAAGGGTTTGTATTTTAAGTTTTCAGAGGATATTTTGTGGGGTAAGGGCAAGATATGGGAGAAAGTAGGTTTATTTTGTGATTGAGGAACATTATGTGGTTGTCAGAGCTTGCTTATAGTGAGGGTTGTGTTTAGATATCCCCCCAAGCCTCTTGTGGTCATAGGTGTATTCACCAAAAAGTTATAAAATGTGCCTGGTTTACCAGAAACAGCAATTTCATAGTGTACTCACCATTCAAGTTGACATCTTTGGCTTGCAGGAAGGGAAGATAAAGGGGCAGTTGGTTATTGTTTGGAAGGAGAATCCCCTTTCATAAGAACATCAGGAATCTGGCTCTCTGGTGTCCTTTCTTTCCTTGGCAGAGTCTGTAGCCCACTAGAACCTACTTCTGGCTCACGAGCACTCAACCTTTGCAGAACTAAAAACTGGGTCATAACTCAAGACTTTGGTCATAGGTTAAAACTAAAATTCTTGTTGTAACCCAAGTTGTTCATATGTGAGGCCAATTGTAACTCGAGGGTCCACTGTACCACTTAGAATTTAGTTTTCAGGTCACTTTATTCCCCTCCAAACTGTGACTGTGCTTTTATCTTTTCTTGTCTTTTATGACTTTGATACTTTTGTCTGTTTCTTTTTTTTTTTCCAGTACCAGGGATTGAACTCAGGACCTTGCACTTGCCAGGCAGGTGCTGGCACCACTGAGCTAAATTCTCGGCCCTGACCTTGACACTTTTGAAGAAAACTGGTTAGCTATAGAGTGCCCTTCAGTTTGAATCTGTTTTATTTTTTTAAGTATTAGGTTGAAGTTAGGCATTTTTGGCAAGAATATTACATAAATGATGTGCCCTTCTTAGTGCATTTATCAAGGGTCACATAATGTCTATATCATTTTATTAGTGACAGTAACATCGATCACTTCATTAAACCAGCAGTGTCTACTGAGTTTCTTCATTATAAAGTTACTACTTTCCCTTGGTAATTAATGAATATTTTAAGAACATATTTTGAAACTATGTAAAAATACTGTTTCTCATCAAGGTTTAACCCACTAGAACCCATGGATAGATCTTGGCTGTAACAATTATTACCGTAGTTTTCTATCTTAGTTACTTTCTCTGCTGGTACAAAATATCCAACACCCACAAATTAGAGGAGGAAAGGTTTATTTTACCTCACAGTTTGTAAAAGTTTCATTCCATAGTCAGCTGATTCCAAGGCAGGGCAGCATGGCAGAAGGGCATGGCAGAGGAGAAATAGTCCATGGTATGGCAGGCAGGAGACAGCAAGCCTTCCTTCTTCCTTCCCATTTTATTCCAGGTATGCTGCAAGCCTATTGGTTGGTGCTACCCCCACCCAGGGTAGGTCTTCACTCTTCAGTAAATATATTCAGCCACACCCAGAACTATGTTAAAGCAATCAGTGAACTAATCTAGTATCACATACCCATGATCCAGTCACTCCCCAAAACCCGGCCTGTGAGTTCGTGAGACTTTGGGAGGACATCTAGGTACAAGCTATAACATGTTCTAATAGGGATTTTCTACTCCCATCACTCTTTTCCATTTGTTATTAAGAATGATTTTATATGGAAGTGTTATCACTTTCTCTCATTTGTTTGTTTACATAATTATTTATTTACAACAATTTGGACTCACACTTCTAATTTTGGGGTTATAATGTTTTATTGTTTATTTTCTGTCTCAAATTATTCCAGCTTTGGCCATTGCAGCTCTTTCAGATTGACTGATGGCGCCAAAGATGATATGCCTTTTTCTTTTTTTTGAGTACTTCCTTACTTGGTGAGACAATAGGATTTTTCCTTCCCCAATTCAACTACTTTTTCAAGAACTTTGGTTCCTCTTATTAAAGACGGTATTAAAAATGAAGATCTTTGAGTTCGATGCCTGGTACCAAAAAAAAAAAAAGAAGATCTTGTGTGCTCATTGGTGCTGAGTTATTATTTGGCCGTCTCAGATGATTTAAAAGACTAGAAATAGTACTTCTGTATATAAACCCCTACCTGTGCATCTCTCCCTCTCCCTCTTCCTCTTTGGTATTGTTAGGCCTTTTGATTTTAGTTATTTCAGTAGATATGTAGGGTAGTTTCTTGTGGTTTGAGTTTGAATTTCCCTAATGAGAAATAATGTTGAACATATTTTCATGTGCTTATTTGTTCTTTTTTTTTTTTGAAGTACATGCAATACTTTTATTTTAGACATGCAAGAAAAGGTATTTCAGAATCTACTAATTTAAAGCAAGCAGCTGTATACACATAACAAAAGAAGCAACATTTTGTTACAACTTAGCACACAGCATCCAAAGCAAACAGGCATGAGACAATGCATATTTATGCAGCATTAAAACCAGATGAACAACATAGTGCAGGGCAGGGGGAGGGATGGAGGGGGAGAAAAGGAAATGAAAGACCCATGTTTC
>NW_004624978.1:377256-399085 GCF_000247695.1 Heterocephalus glaber | reverse complement strand
ATAGTGAAAATGGCCATACTTCCAAAACTGCTATATAGATTCAATGCAATCCGAACTGAAATTCCAGCAGCATACTTCACAGACCATGAAAAAACAATCCAAAAATTCATTTGGAACAAGAGGAGCCCTAGAATAGCCAAAGAAATTCTAGGCAACAAAGACAAGGTAGGGGGTATCACAATCTCCAACTTGAAACTATACTATAAAGCTATTGTGATAAAAAACAGCATTGTACTGGCAGAGAAACAGACCCGGGGACTAGTGGAACACATTAGAAGATGCAGAAATAACTCTAGACACACTAAGCTACTTCATCTTCAACAAAGGAGCCGAACACCCTCACTAGAGTAAAGATAGCCTCTTTAATAAATGGTGCTGGAAAAACTGGGTTTCAACTTGCCAAAGATTAAAACCAGACCCATATCTCTCACCATGCACTAAACTGAAATTGAAATGGATTAAAGATCTAAATATTAAAACAGAAACACTAAACAGGCTGCGAGAGAGAGAGGTTAGGTAGAGGTTAGGAGACATTGGCATAGGAAAAGATATCATGAACAAAACCTCAGTCGCACGTGAACTAACACAGAGAATCAACAAGTGGGATCTCCTCTTATTAAAAAGCTTCTGCACAGCAAGAGAAACCATCAACAGCATGAAGAGACAACCCACAATGTGGGAAAAAAATTTTTGCCAGCTGTTTCTCAGACAAAGTTCTACTATCTAGAATATATAAACAACTCAAAAAAATCAGACCTTTCAAATATAAAGACTGAATTCAAAACTGGGCATCTCAAAATGAACAGACATTTCTCAGACAAAGAAGTAAAAGCAGCAAATAAATATATGAAAAAATGTTCAACATCACTGGTCATTTGAGAGATCCAGATGAAAACAACACTGAGATTCCACCTTACCCCAGAAAGAATGGCTGCTATCAAGAAATCAACCAATAACAAATGTTGGCGGGGCTGTGGGGAGAAAGGAACCCTTCTCCATTGTTGGTAGGAGTGTAGAATGGTGTGACCACTGTGGAAATCAGTATGGAGGTACCTCAAAAAACTAGGATTGGAGGTTCTATTTGACCCAACTATTCCCCTGCTGGGTATCTTCCCCAGAGAATTAAAAGAATCATACCACAGTGATATTTTGCACCCATGTTCACAGCAGCACAGTTTGTAATAGCAAAAACTTGGAAACAGCCCAAATGCCCATCAACTGGAGACTGGATAAAGAAAATGTGGTTTTTAAAAAATAAAATGGAGTACTACTCACCCATAAAAAATGATAAATTAGAGATATTTATAGCTAAATGGATGCACACTGAGGCGATACTCTTAAGTGAAATAAATAGGACAGATATAAAAATACCGTATAATTTCTCTAGTATGAGAAACTGAAAGTGTAAATAAGTACTAAAAGGTATAATAGATAATGTGAAATAGGAAGAAAAAGGGCAAGGGGGAAGGGGAAGTGGGAGGGGTAGGGAAAAGGAAAGAAGGCAATGGAATATGAAAAAATGGAAACAAAGTCTTTGTAAACAGAGAGGGATGGAGGGGTTGAAGGGAGGACAGAGGAAGGGGGAAAAATAAGAACCAAGAGAGATTATGTAAAGGTGCAAATTTCCAATGATGAATGTCATTATATTGTATATCTAAAATGTTGCAATAAAATTAAATTTTAAAAATAAAATGTAAATATTAGGAACAAAATGAATTCTAGAACAGAATAACCCCATAATGATAAAAGTATCTACTCAACAAGAGGACATAACAGTCCTACTGCTGTGTACCCACTAAGAGAACTTCAGTGCAGAAAAGAATAAACTTGTATAACTGAAAGGAGAAATAGACAAAAACACAACTTTAGACATTTCAGTACATCTCCAGAGTTGATAAAATTAATAGACATAAAATCAACCTTTCTACAAAAGACTGAAATACATTGTCAAAAATCTTAATTTGCATTTATACATTATGCTACAAATAGCAGAATGCACATTATTTACAAGTATTCATGAAACTATAACTATAGAGCACATTTTGGAGCATAAAGTCTCATCTGTAAGTACTGTCTGACCACAATGGAATTAAATTATAAATCATAAGGCAATATATATGGGAAATGCTCAACTACTTGGATATTGAATAGGACACATGTAAATAATGTATGAAACAAAGGAGAAATCCCAATGTAAGTTAAGTATTTTGAACCAAATAAAAATGTAAAAACAACATACCAAAATATATGAAATGCTACTAAATGAGTGTTTAGAGGACTATTTATATCATTAAAACTTTACACTGCAAGGAAGAAAAGTCTCAAATCAATATCCTCAGCCTCAACCATAACACTATAAAAAGAGAAAATTTAACCCAAAGTAAGCAGAAAAGGAAACAAGAAAAAGTGGAAATCATAAAATCCCAAATAGAAAAACAATAGAGAGAAATTAATGAACCCAGAAGCTGATTATTTGAGAAACACCAATAAAATTTCAACAAGAGTTGGTATAGAAATGGTATTGTGTCTTCATTTAATATTTGATATAATTTTCCAGTGAAGCCATCTGATCCTAGAATTCCTTCTGAAAAGACCTATAAAAATAAATGTAATTTCTTTAATAGTTAAAATTTCTATACCAACTCTTGGAAAGAAAGGACCACTTCCCAATTCATTCTATGAGCCCAGCATTACCCTGATACCAAAAGTGGACAAAGAAAATACAAAAAAGAAAACTACAGAAAAATACCCTACATAAACATATACACAAATGTTCTTTTTTTTTTTTTCTGAGACAGAGTCTCACTATGTAGTTCAGGTTGGCCTTGAACTCACAGAGATCCTCCTGCCTTAGCCCCCCAAGTCCTGGGATTATAGGCTTGTGCCACTACACCTGGCTATACAAATGCTGTTAAGAAAATTTTTAGCAAATTGAATTCTGTGACATATAGAAATGGAAATACATCATAACCAAGAAAATTTCAATTCCAGTAATCCTAGATTTAAATACCAGAAATCAGTGTAATTGAACATATTAACAAATTAAGAAATAAAAACCATGATTTGTCTCAAAAGACTTAGAATAAAAACATTCAACAAATCCAACACCTATTTCTGATTTTAAAAATCTACCAATAAATTTGGAAGAGAGAAATAATTGGAAAAATACCGTTAATGGATATGAAAACTCAGTATTATTTTTTTCTGATTTCTAACTTTTAATTTTATTTGTTTTTTATTAGTATGTTTGCAGTACACAATGATAACATTCTTTGTGGAGAACTGGCTTAATGGTCATATTTCAATTTTTTTTTCATCACCTTTCCCTCCCTTCCTTCTCCCTTCTTCTATCTGTTGATCCTTTCCCATTTGAAAAAGATTTATCTCCCTACTCCCTATTATCTTTCTTTTATTTTGCTCTTTATTTATATTTTGGGCTTCTCATATAAGAGAAACCATGTGATATTTAATCTTGTGTGTCTGATTTATTTCACTTAACATTACAGTCTCGAGACACATCCATTTGCCTACAAATGACTCAAGTTTATCCTTTATAGCAGGAGGTATCACAATCCCAGATTCAAAGTTATATTACAAAGTTACAGTGATAAAAACAGCATGGTAATGGCACAAATACACAGTATTATTAAAATGTCAATTCTTTCCATATAGATCTATAGATTCAATTCAATCTGAATCAAAATCTCAGAAGGCTTCTTATAATAACCAGCAAACTGATTCTAAGATTTATGTGGGAATGCAAAAGACCCAGAACAGCCATGGAGGATTTATACTATCTGACATCATGTGGAATCTGTGGTAATAAGTAATGCTACAGCAATATAGAAGCTACAGTAATACTGATAAGGGTAGAGCCATTACAATAAACAAAGATAGTACAGAAATAATTCCAGCCAATTGATTTTTTATAGAAGTGCCAAGTCAATTCAATGTATTATGTTTTTCAACAAATGGTGCTGAAGGGATAGGGATATAGCTCAGTGGTATAGTGCTTCCCTAGCATATGCAAGGCTCTGGATTTGATTCCTAGGACCACAAAAACAAAGAAATGGTGGAGGAACAATCTGGACAGCCATATGGAAAACTAATGAATCTAAGTACTTCAGAAAGGATTTACATCATATACAAAATTAAATAAAAATGTATCATAGAACCAAATGTAAGCACCAATATTATAAAACTTCTAAAAGAAAGCATAGGATATATCTTAATAACATTGGGTTTTGCAAAAATTTCTCAGCTATGACAAAAAACTATACGAGAAAATAGAAGGTATACTAGTGGCCAAGTATATGAAAAAATACTCAACAAAACTAATCATCAGGGAAATGTAAGTCAAAACCATAATGAAATATCATCTCACCCCAGTTAGAATGGTTATCATAAAAGACAAGATGTGACAAATGTGGGCATGGATATGGAGAAAAGGGAACTCTTACATACTACTGAAATGTTATTAGTACATCCATTACGGAAAATAGTATGGAGATGTCTCAAAAATATTAAAAACAAAGCCACCATGTGATCCAGCAATCCCAGTACTGGATATATTTCCAAAGAAATGAAATCAATACTAAAAATTTCTATACTCCCATGTTTATTTAAGCATTATTCACAATAGCCAAGGACAGATGAATGGATTTTTAAACACACACACACACACACACACACACACACACACGTACAATGGAATACTATTCAGTCATAAAAGGGGACAAAATCCTGTCATTTGCATCAGCATGGACAGACCTAGAGATTATGTTTGGTAAAATAAGCCAGGCCACATGATTTCAATCATATGTTGAATCTAAAAAAAGCTGAGCTTCTAGAAGTAGAAAGCAGAATACTGGTTAACAGAGTTTGGGGAGTATATGGGAGCAGGGGAAATGGGGAGAGATTGGTAATGATGGGTAAAAGTCATAGACAAGAAGAATAAGTTCTGGTTTCTATTACACAGTATAATTATGGTTAATAATAGTGTATCATATAGTTTTCAAAAGCTAGAAGAGGTTTTGAATGCTCTTATCATGAAGAAAGGATAAATGTTTGAGATGATGAAAAATCCAAGTATCTTGAGTTGATCAATATATAATGTATAAATGTACCAAAACATCACACTCTACCCCATAAAGATGTACTGCACAGTTATTGTGTCAATAAAAATAAATCAGACCTACTGAAATTAAAATATTTTGTTCTGTTATCTAGATGAAAAGAAAAACCTAGGAGAAAATGTTTGCAAAATACATATCCAACAAAGGAATTATATCTAGGATTATAAAGACTGTTTATAACTCAATAAGATAACCCACCTTAAAAATGCGAAGATGGCTTGGCATGATGGTTCATACCTGTAGTCCCAGGTACTCAGGAGGATGAAGCAGGAAGATAATTTGAGCCCATGAGTTCAAAATCAGCCTGGGTAACATAGTAAGACCCCATTAAAAAAAAAAAGACGAGCCGGGGATTTAGTTCAGTGGTTTCGCCGCCTGCTGCGCAAGCGTAAGGACCCGAGTTCGATTCCCGGTACAAAAAAAAAAAAGACTAAAGATGCCAAAAATACATCAACTAAGGATGATATATCAAGCACATGAAGATATGCTCAACAGCATTAGTTATTGTAGAAGTGTAAATTAAAACCAATTAGATACTACTACATTCCCACTAAAATAGCTAAAGTTAAGAATATTAATCATGCACATTGAGGGCAAAGACAGGAAGTAACTGGAGCACTTACCCACTGCTCATGGAAATGCAAAATGGTAAACCCACTTTGGAACACAGTTTGGCAATATCTTAAATAGTTAAGTATATACCTACCACATGACCAAGCCATTCACTCATAGGCATTTACCAAAGATAAATCAAAACTATCTCCACACAAAGACTTGTATACAAATGTTCTTAACAGTTTTATTTGTAATAGCAAAAATTATAAAAACACAAATGTCCATTAATACATGAAATGATAAACAAATTTTGGTATACCCATACGATGAAATACCATTTAGCAAGAAAAGGGAAAGAATATAAATACATGTAACAAATAAACACATTTCAAAATAATTATCCCAAATGAAAGAAGCCAAACAGATGCCTATGGTATCATTCCATTATAGAAATTTGTTGAAAATGCAAACTAATCTGCAACAGCAGAAAAGAGATTAGTGGTTGACTGAATGGGGGGAAAGTATGAGGAAGGAGGGCTGGATGATGAAGAGGCATAAATTAATTTTCTTGGGGGTGATGGGTATGTTCATTTTTCTTATTGTGATGGTTTGAAAGGTTACACTTAGGTCAAAACTCATCAAATTGTACATTTTCAAACAAGTTCCATTTATCATATGTGAATTATACTACAATAAACTTGTAAAATATATTTTGAGGACAATGGGAGAAATTTGAAAGTGGACTGGATATGAGAATTAGATTGATAATGACATTTCAATTATGTGGGAAAATAGCCTTATTTTTAGGAGATGAATACTCAATTATTTGAGGGTGTAATGTTATAATGTTTATAACTATTTCAGGAAAAAATTAAATATACAATGTTAAATCAAGACAAAAGTGAAACATATATGTATTTTACTGTTCTTGCAACACTTCTTTTTTGAAACAGGGTCTTGCTATGTAGTTCAGGCTGGTCTTGAACTCATTATGCAGCCCAGGCTGGCCTCAAACTTGGAGTGATCCTCCTGCCTCAGCCTACTGAGCCCTGGAATTATAGGTGTGCACCACCATGCCCAGTTTAATACTTTTACCTGATTTAAATTGTACTAATTATCATACATCAAGTACCTATGAAAAATGTGATCCACATACTATAAACATGTATAAAAATAATAATTATATATATGAAAGGGTCCAAGGGAGGCAGGGAGGTGGGGGGAGGGAAAGGGAAGAAGTTAAAAAAAGAAATAAGAGGGCCACGGATTTAGCTCAGTGGTTTCGTCGCCTGCTGCGCAAGCGCAAGGACCCAAGTTCGATCCCCGGTACCAAAAAAAAAAAAAAGAAATAAGTAATGTCATGTACATGTACCAACTCCTCACAATGAAACTAACCATTAAAAAAAACCCAGTAACCATTGTATACTATAAACATATACCAGTAAAAAAAGAAAATGTACTCATTAAAATATGGAGGGAAACACTGTTTTATTTCCCATCCTCCTCTTCAGATAGGCACATTATCTTATTACCCTAGAATGTAACCAAATCTGCTCTGCAAATGTTTCCAGAGAGGGAGACATTCTCTATCTTCACTATCCTGAAATAAAAATAAATCTGAGAAAATCAGTTGTTAATGAATAAACATGAGAGTTTCATGGAAATTGACTCTCAACAGGAGGCTAGATTTCATCACACAAAATAAAAATGATATGAAATGAATGTAGAATGCTACAAAATAAATATAGAAGACAAAAATATCTTATATATCATAACTGATGTCCCTGAAGAGAAGGAATGGATCTGAAAACGGTTAAGCAAAACTTCTCCAAAATGAATGATTGGAATGACTCACTATAACTAAGGTAAAATTAATTCACAAAGATCAGGATCAAGGTATATGCTTCTATTAGATCCTTAACTTCAAGAATAAAACTTAATCATATGGCAGAAAGGCACATTATGTACAAGACTAAAAGAGAACGAGTTTATCTAAGATTTCTCAATGGCATCACTCAACATTACCATTAGAACATTTATCAAGATCTCAGGAAAAGAAAGTATAACTATCAATCAGGATAGCATAATCACTGCATATTATGAAATAAGGAATTTTAAAATATTAACAAGACCATGCATAATTTATAGTTCTATATGGGGAAGTAAGGATATAAAAGGAAGAGCTGAAAGATTAGAGAAGTCACTGGCATTGGTAGATAAATCAGAACTGTCAAGAAAATCTGAGAAGCTAGGCATATCCAGCTGCTAAAATAGAACTGTGAAGGGGGGCTGTTAGCCTGGGGCCAATGTCTATCAGCAGGGCTGGGAGATGGAAAGACAGGCTGGATATAGAGAATAGAGTGAGAAAAAATTGGAACCCGTTTGGTGGCTCTCTGCCTCTGTCCCTCACTGTATCTAATCTCAAATAACTTTAGAGGGAAGGTTGGTTCTTCCCTTTGACCTCCCAAATCACATATAATTTCTACTCTTCACCAATTCTCATTTTTCAGTTTAATCCAGATAACAACAGAGCAATCCAGCCTCACGACATAGTATTTTTCTAACAGAGGATTTACTTTATGGCTAAGTAAAATTATCTGAATTTTCAGAAATTCCTTTAGATTTGCTCAATTGCTTTCTTCAAATCCATCTCCAAAATAACACTCATCAAAGTCAACAATAGCCTTCCTGTCACAAACTCAAGAATCAGTTTCATTTGCATACGAATGGAACTTCAGCTTGAACAAGTTTTACATTGAAATGCTCTTTGGAAACACACTTCAGTGAGCCCTCTTCTCATGTTATGTTTTTACCTTTCTGGCTGCTCCTTTTCATTATCCTCTGTAGACGAATCCTTCTTGATACAGTCTTCAAACACTGGTAGCACAAGTCTCAGTCCTGCGGTTGCTTTTTCTGTTAAATGAGACTTACATGCCACAGACAAGCTCTCAATTCTCAGCTCATCTCAAACACAGAGTGGGATGTTATCTAATTTTCACTAAGAACTTATCTCCACACATAGTCCTAAGTGCTTTACACAGATAAATGCATTAACTGTTTGTTATGGGTTGAACTGTATCCTCCTAAAGAGATATGTGGAAATTCTAACCCCAAGACCTCAGAATGTGACCTTACTCAGAATCTTTACAGAAGTCACCAAGTTAAAATGAAGTCATTAGAGTGGCCATGAATGTGCTATAACCTTATAAAAGGGGAAATTTAGACACAAGACACACACATAGAGGAATGCAATGTGAAGACACAGAGAAAATGGCCACGTCACTGGAGTGATGCATCTTCAAGCTAAGTAACACCTGAGTCTACCAGAGCCCAGAAGAGGGGCATGAAATAGTTCCTCCCCCAGCATCTTGCAAGAGAGTCCTGATGACACCTTGATTTTGAGCCTCCAGAACTGCGAGAAAATAAATGTCTATAGCTGTAAGTCATCTAATGTGTGGTACTTTATAAAACAGTCCTAGGAAAGAAATATACTTCTCAGTCAAATCTATGAGATAGGTACTAGGTGTGAATATCTTTTATAGCTGCAAAAAAATCAGGACAGAGAAGTAACTGACCTGCTCAATGTTGTGCCAGTAGTAACTAGTAGAGCCAGGATTGGAACTCTAGTAGGCTGGTTCATGGGTCTATCTGCTTAACCAGTATGCACACTACCTCAACATTTTTGAGATAAGGTCTTGCTATACTGCCTTGTATTCATGGGGTCAAGTGTTCCTTCTGCCCCAGCCTCTCAAGTAGCTAGGACTGTAACTATGCATCCTCATGCACAGCTTACCTCCTAACGTATTTTTAACTGCATTGCTCCTAGTAACCAAAACAGGTGAAAATGGGGATGAATAAATTTTAATATGTAAATGACTGAAAAATTGCTGCACATATGCCACCATTCCAAACAGATATTGTTGAATAATAAAGCAAGATGGAGAGATGGTTGTATGCAATGATCCTATTTGTGAAAATCAAAGAAGGAAACAATCCTTATAAAACTTGATTATAAACATGATAATACACATATATATACATATTTATAAGCACAGATTAAAATATCAAAGTACCCACAGTAGTTGATTAGTACTGATTATCTGCTGGAGAATAAGGAGGAAATTCAGTAAATAGTGACTTTATCAGTTAACTTTTTCTGGGTAGTAAGCCATCTAAAACTTAGTGACTTGAAATGATAAACATTTTTTTTTTTGGTACCAGGGATCGAAATCAGGACCTTGCACTTGCAAGGCAGGTGGCGACAACACTGAGTTAAATCCCTGGCCCTGAAACAATAAACATTTTAATCCATGATTATGTTCTCTGGGATGAGTAGGATGTATGGTAGAGCTTTTCTAGTCTGAGCCAGTGTATTATCAACCTATTACTGTGGAACTCGTTATTTTAAAATGTAGCAGCTTAAAACAACAAACATTTATCATCTCAGTTTCTGTGGGTCTGGAATTCGGGTATGGCTCAAAAGGGTGACCCTGGCTGGAGGTCTCTTATAACATTACAGTCAAGATATCTGGCTGTGGTCTCATCTGAAGGCTAGACTAGGAGAGAATATACTCCTATGTTCACTCAAAAGGGCCTTTCCATAGGACTAATGAGGTGACAGCCTACTGCCCGTAGGGCGAGCCATCTGAGAAATCAACACCTAAAATAGAAGTCAGTCTTTTGATAACCTGATCTTGGTTGTGATATCCCATTACCTCTGCCTCATTTCTATTCACTAGAACCAAATCCCTAGATCCAGTCCAAATTCAAGGGGAAGGAATTATACAAGAACATGAATACTAGAAGGAGCAGTCACTCAGGGTAATCTCAGAGGATGCTGATTTCAGACAGCTGCCTTGACCAGGGTTGGATGGCTAGGATGTTTGGCAGTTGACAATCCATTTGGACTAGGGTGCCTCATGTAGGATAGTCTGTCTGCTCCATCATTGTCCCATGAGGTCTTTCATCTTCCAGCAGTACAGTCCAGACCTTTTTACACATGGGCCCAGGATTCCAAAAAGCAGCAAGTGCAGGAAAAACTCAATGTGCACGTACTTTTTAAGCCTCTGCTTGTTTCATATCTGCTACTGGTTCTATTGGCCAAAGAAATGGCCAAGCCCAATTTCAAGGGTTTCTGAAATAGATTTTATCTCTTGATGGGTGAAATGGCAAAGTAACATTAAAAAGAGGCATGATTCTGATCATAGTACCCAAAGGAGACTCTCTACCCTTCTGGCTTCTGCCTATGATGCAGACATCTGGAAAGAGCAACACTCACATCCTTTTAACAAGAAAAAAGCTGAACAGTCTACAAACCCATAAGTTTTCTTGAAGCTACCAGAAAGCTAAGATCACAGAGCAACCAACTAGCTCAAGACATAAGAAAAGGCAAGTGCTACGAAGGAGGCAGGCAGTTATCACTGGGTCACCTGTGGCAGAGAAGGAAGGGAGATGGGGGCCACCATAGGAACACTAAGAATTCGGCAAGGATTTTTTGAGTTGCTAGAGGCTGAGTGTGGGAGAGTGTGAGAATACAGACTCCCTGAGAACTATAGACCTATAGGTCTACACATTTGCAGGCTTTTCTCCACAGACTTCTGCTGGGTGCTCACAAGGAAACACTGGGAGGAGAATAGGAAATTGGAGAAAGCCTCTCTTCATGGTGTAGACCTGGAAGGGGGAAGCTGCTGATACAGAAATGATCTAAAGACCCAATGGCACCCTACTCTCCTACTCTCCTTAAGCACAGGGGACAGTGCATCAAACAGTTGTCCTTAGAACATAGGTGAATATTCACTGTGATGAGAGGAAGGGAAAAGAAAAAAAAAATCTACCCATGATAGAAGGGGAAGAAACAAACCATCCTGGTCCCAGACCATGAGATGCAGGATCAATGAAAAACCCATGAATACCCAGGGATATAGAGCAACTCTTGCTCCTCCCTCCATACCAGGTCAGCAAGAATCAAGTAAGAAGACAATCTACTGCTAAGGGAGAGGCAAGAGTATGGAAAGAGACCCACACTGAAATGCAGGCACACAGGAAAGGCCTAAAGGCAAGTGTGGCCCAGGATTGAGAAAATTTTCCGAGAAACCAGTGTCTGTTACAAACACAAGGTAACATTAGAGAAATTTGAAGTCTATGGTACACTGAAGGTCACAATACTAACAATAAAACAAAAAAATAGCCCAACTGCTGACTAGATAGACTCAATCCCACCATGCCAATGGCGTATCAGAAGAGCAGCCATGCCTATTTCCAGGAATAAATACTATTTACCTCAATTTATACTATCCTACATACAATGTTCAGCATTCAGTCAAAAATTATTAGATGCAAAACAGCAACAGAAAGCAACCTGCTGTCAAGAGATAAAGCAATCAGCAGACCCAGACTGTGGCCCTGTTACTGGAACTACTATACATGGAATTAAAATAACTATGATTAATATGTAAAAAGTATTATAGACTAGATGTTTGTATTCTTTAAATTTTGTAGGCTGAAATCTAATCCCTAGTGTGATAATATTAGGAGGTGGGGCCTTTGGGAAGTAGTTAGGTCATGAGGATAGAACCCTCATCAATGGGACTACTGTGCTTATAAAAGGGATCTCAGAGGGCTCTCTACCTCTTTCTGCCACGGGAGGATACAATGAGAAATTGGCAGTCTGCAACCCTGAAGTGAGTCCTTACCAAAACCCAACCATACTGACACCATGATTTCAGACTTTCAGAAAAAATAAATTTCTATTGCTGATAAGCCACACACTCTACAGTGCTTTCTTAGAGTAGTACAAACTAAGACAAAGGAAACAGTAGAAAACAAGAACAGATGGGGAATTCGGCAGAAAAACAAACACTGTAAGAATGAAATGGAAATACTAAAAAATAAAAGAGAAAACAACTGAGATGAAAAGTCTTCAATGGGTCAGTAGTTCTGAAACAGCCAGGGTGGGAGTGGAGATGAGTGGAGATCAGTGATAAACAAATAGAAATGATCCCAATTGAAATACAAAGATAAATAAAGGCACATACATACAGAGATACAAGAACTTCATAGCATTTTTCTAACAGTGTATCTTCTGGTCACAAATTATTTACATTACCACCCCATGCAAACTATACTTCCACTCCAGGACCTCCAAGTATCTCATCCAAAATTATGGCATCAAGTTCAAATCTAAGGTTTCAAGTCTTTTGTCTCAGGTTCAGATGTGACTGGGGCTCCTTGGCTAGATTTTTCAGTTTCTCGATCCAGACACCTGAGGGCCAAATAACAAGCTATATGACACCACCTCCCATATATATATGGTTGTATAGTGATAGAATAAGTAAAATAGATACTCCCATTTAAAAAGAGGAGGAACAAGAGGCACGTATCAGTCACCTTTTCATAATAGGTTTGAAATTCCACAGAGCAAATGTTAGTAGGACCCCTTGCTCCAAGGGCAGATAGTGCTTCTTGATTATGGCACAGGTGTCCTTGGGAATGGCTCCCAGTCCATTTTAATACATAGTTCTTGGGTCTTCCCTCTGAGACATCCTTTGTTTTTCATAAGAAACAGTTCATGTTTGCAGGTGAGTAACTTTCTTGGATTGTAGACTGTTTGTAGAAGTTAGAAAGGGAAGTCCAGAGCCCATTTTTCATTTTTAATTGTTTCAAACCCTTTCAGTTCAACCTGGAGGTAGTTTCACTGGTAAAACTCTACTACAAAATGTATTGGTTTCCTATAAATCTGGTTAGATCAACTCTGTGCCCCAAATGTCACACCAATTCTTTTTAAGATAAGCTTTTCTCAGAGCAGTAGGATAATGTCACAAAGATTTTTATATGCCCATTAGTTTAGCTGAGAGACTCTCCCAAGCACCAATACAATGTTTCACACATTGCAATAATGGGTCTTAGAGACACACCCATGATTTGATATTTACCCTGAGGTCATTTTTTACTTTGAGAATATTTTGATGGCTGGAGAGATGAGCTAGGTGAAACAGTTATTTCCCAACTCAGTAAGCCCTGGATTTTCTGGATTTCTTCTGATTCTGCTTGCCAGTA
Organism: Heterocephalus glaber; assembly: GCF_000247695.1. Next base: position 385,340 of record NW_004624978.1, on the reverse strand, counting down.
GAACTGTTACTTTAATTCATTTGTCTTTCTGCCCTCTATCATATGCAGCTAAAAGAAGCAAACTGACACTTCCCATATTCTGCTGAAAATCTCCTTAGTCAGATTCACAAGTTTATTTGACTCATTCTTTATCTTCCACAGAGCATGGTAACTGTTTTGCCATTTTTTTCCTACTACATAATGTGGGCTGCCATATTTTCCAGCTTTTAACAGTTTTCCTCCCTGATTTTCCAGTCTCCACCTGCTGCCCAGTTCCAAAGCCAATGCCACATTATGTTTGGGTGTAATACACTCCACACATATATACTTTTAAGTATTACTTAGCATTTGTATGCAACAAACTACCCCCAAAACATATTACTTAAAACAGTGATCATTTTATTTATATCACAATTTTTCATGTTGGCTGGGGTAACTAGAATGGCTATTCTGGGCTGAGCTGAGCTGGCTTTGCTGGGGCTGGAGGTCTAGGAAGGCTGTGTTTCCATGTCTGATGGTTGGCAGGTTACTTGGGAGGGGGTGTCTCTGGGGCCTCAGCTCGTCTGGCTTGCCCGTTTTATATCCTTTTTCATGCTCCCCAGTAGGGCAATCTGAGTTTCATCACAGAGTAGTCTCAGGATTCCAAAGAGCCGCAAAAAAGGGTAAGTCTCAAGGCAGGCTTTCACACTTCTCAAACCTCTTCTTGAATCTCTTTGCCAATATCCACTGGCCAAGTTTAAAGCCAAAGAGTAGAGAAAGAAAAGCTACTTCTTCATAAAAGAAACAGCAAAGGAATATTGTAAAGGGGCATGCATAAAATGATGGGAGGAATCTCTGGCCATTTTGCTTTGCACCACAATGACAGAAGACAAAAATACTATGTCATGGATACCAGTATGGATAGGATATTTATGTATTCGTGTAAAATTGTATCTGCAGATTTGTGCATATACAAAACCAAAATGACTTAACTTGCAGTTATTCAATAGAAACATGCAACAGACATATTTGATAGGCCCAATCATTTTAGATTTAAAGAAAAAATTTCAATTCAATTATTCCCCCTGCTATGCAATGTGTTCAGCCAGACACCCTACAGAACTGAGAGTAGGGCTATACATCAAATATATTTTATTGTCCAACCTTTTTGTTATTATGTTGAAATATTTACTCTAACACAGTAAACATGACTGCCACTTATATAATTTTGCACTCTCCTTCCTATAAAGAATTTGGTAACAATTTGCCTTATAATACTTCATATAGGAAGGCCTTTTCCAAAGTATCAAAATGATATTTTTTCCAAGTATGAGTTCTATATTTTGTGAGACTGTACAAATATAAAGACTCTGTCTCTTTCAGTATATTCTTAGAGGGGTCTTCTGAATAATTTTTCTCATCTCAGATAATATAGTCTGATTACTGCTTTTTCTCATAGAATGTATTAATCTAGGATCTGTCTTGGATGGGTTTGTGTCTGTGTGCGTGAGACAGGGTCTCACTATGTAGTTCAGCCTGGCCTTGAACTTACTATGCAGCCCAGGCTATCCTCGAATCACAGCAATCCTCCTGCCTCAGCCTCCTGAGTGCTGGGATTACAGGCATGCACCACCACGCCTGGCTCTGTCTTGGGTGGATTTTATAATACATACTTAGACCTGACTTTTGTGATAAAAATTTTCTCATTTCTAAGAAACAGGGTTATTTCATGTATGAATATTGCGATGCATACTAAGAACTGACTTCTGGGTGAAGCCCTTCCCACAGTCACTGCATTTATAGGGTTTGTCTCCAGTATGAATGGTTTGGTGTTTATTGAAGTTTGACCTGTCAGTGAAGGCCTTCCCACACTCTGCACATATATATGGCTTCTCTCCAGTGTGAATTCGCTGATGTACTTTGAGATGTGGTTTCTTAGAGAAGGATTTATCACAGTCAGAACATTTATAAGGCTTCTCTGCAGTATGAATTCTCTGATGTGTAATTAACTCTGTCTTCTGGATGAAGGCCCTCCCACAATCTGCACAGACGTAGGGTTTCTCTCCAGTATGAATGGTCTGGTGTTTATTGAAATTTGATCTGTCGGTGAAGGCCTTCCCGCATTCAGCACAGATATAAGATTTCTCTCCGGTATGAGACTTTTGATGAGTATTGAGATTTGACCTGTTAGTGAAGGCCTTCCCACATTCAGTACATACATAGGGTTTCTCTCCTGTGTGAATTCGCTTATGCATCTGAAGTTGGGACTTAGAAGGAAAAGATTTCCCACAGTCACTGCATTCATAAGGTTTCTCTCCAGTATGAATTCTTTGATGGGCAATCAAGTGTGCCTTTTGGATGAAGGCCTGCCCACATTCGGTACATACATAGGATCTCTCTCCTGTGTGAATTCGCTGATGCATCCTGAGTGTTGACTTTTGGGTAAAGGCTTTCCCACACTCACTACATTTGTGATGTCTCTCTCCAGTATGGATTTTCTGATGTACATTGAGAGCTGAGTTCAGGGAGAAGCCTTTCCCACATTCACTGCATTCATAGAGTTTTTCTCCAGAATGAGCTGTTTGATGCCTAAGTAGAGATGACACCTGAAAAAATGATTTTCCACATTCACTGCATTTATAGGGTTTCTCTCTTGTATGAATTTTCTCATGCATCAATAATTCTGAATTCTGGATGAAGGCCTTCCCACATTTAGTACATATGTATAGTTTTTCCTCTCTATGAACTCTTAGATATATACTAAGTAGTGGTTTCTGTGTAAAAACATTTACACATTTATTAAGCTCATGAGGTTTTTCCACAGGGTGAATCCTTGGAGGCACAAAGAGGTGTGACTTGTGAGTGAAGATCTTCCCAAATTCAGTACATGTGTTTGCTTTTTCCCTGACAGGAAATTTCAGATTTTGACTGGAGGTATGTTTGAAGCTGAGGACTTTTCCACACTGATCACTTTCACAGAACTTTGCTTCTGTGTGCACATTTTCATGGGCAGCATAAGAAGTACTCTGGGCAAAAACTTGACTGTGGCCAATAATTTTATCAAAGTTCTTTGTTGCATTGTTTTTATTATGAATATAAAAGTCTAAATTATGCTTAAAATGCTTCCCAAATGATTCATGTATATGGGGCCTTTTCTGTGAAGGAATAAGATTTGGGCTTAGATGGATGCATTTATCAATGTCTCTAGAGTCATAATCCCACTCTGTATTCAATATTTTCTTATTAACAAAAGCAGTGTGATTCAGAGAGTTGTCCCATTTTTCCTGACATCTTTTTATCCGCTCAGCATCTTGGCTCAGTTCTTCTAAAATGGAACACAATGAGTTGTCCCTTGTATCATCACCTTCAATTTCACTATGAAATGTAGTTTTTCCAGAAATTCTCTTTTCTGAGTTCTTCATCCCAAATGTCCCACCTAAAGGGAAAGAGAAAGTAAAACTGACATAAAGAATAAATAGCACATTAAAAGGCACACTAAGCTAATCCAAATTGAACACATGGAAATCAGTAAATCTGATGATGACATGGAATACATATATTTGGAGGTAAAATGATAAAAATAATTAAGATATGTTACATACATGTACCAATTTCTTAGTACAAATATACCTATTATGTATTGTAAACAAACACTAAGAAAGAAATACATATATAGCACTTATTATGTACCAAACTCTTACATGATACAGTATTCCAGGCACTGTTCTAAGAAATACAGTAAGTCCCTAACTTACGAACATTTGAGTTGCAAACTTCACAGATACAAACAGACCTCACATTACAAACATTCATAGATGAGAACAAATCATGGAAGTACCTCATGTGTCTGCCGAACATTGTCACAGTTGTGCTGCTGTATGCTTACTGTACAGTGTGACAGTGTGCAGTAGTACAGTGCTCAATTAGAGCCCAGGATGTCCAGAAGCAAGAGGAAAAGCAGTGGCAATGTGGAAGTGACTGCTAGGAAGCTCAAAGCAATATATATTGTATATTTGCATCAAAGGTAAGGCTTGCTTTGTTGGAATTATGAATGATTCTAACTTAAAAAACATTCTCCCAGAATAGAACTCCTTCATAAGTTGGGGACTTACTGTATACATATATTCAGGATATAAAATCACACAAAGTCACTAGCATTCCTGTACACCAATAATGAGCCCACTGAGAAAGTAATTAGGAAAACAATACCATTCACAATAGCTTCAAGAAAAATTAAATATGTAGGAATTAATCTAACAAAGTAATGAAAGATCTCTATAATGAAAACTACAGTACTTTGAAAAAGGAGATCAAAGAATATGTCAGAAAATGGAAAGATATTCCCTGTTCCTGGATAGGCAGAGTGAATGCTGTAAAAATGGCTATGCCATGAAAACTGATATATAAATTTGATTTTTGATATATAAATTTAATGCAATTTCAATCAAAATACCAACAGTATTCCTCACAGAATTAGAAAAAAAATTTCTAAAATTCATATGGAACCAGAAGAGGCCCAGAATAGCTAAAGCAATCCTGGGAAACAAGAGCAAGGCAGAAGACATCACAATCCAAGATTTAAAGTTATGTTATAAAGCTACAGTGATAAAATCTGTATGGTACTGGCCCCAAAACAGATATATGAATCAGTGGAACAGAATACAGGAAGCAGAAACAACTCCAGGCACATTCAGCTATCTGATCTTTGACAAAGGGGCCAAAAACATATACTGGAAGAAATATAGCCTCTTCATCAAATGGAGCTGGGAAAACTGGCTATATACATGTGGAAGATTGAATCTAGACTCATATCAATCACCATGTAATAAAATTAAAAGAAAATGGATCAAAGGCCTAAATATTAAAATAAAAAGACAACTTTCTGGAAGATAAAATAGGTAAAACTCTTGAAGACAAAAGTATAGGCAAGGACTTTCTGAACAGAACCCCAATTGCACCAGAAATAACATAAAAAATCAACAAATGGTTGATTAAAAGCTTCTGCACAGCAAAGCAAACAACTAGCAGAATAAGGAGACAATTACAGATTGGGAAAAAAATTTGACAGCTACTCCTCAGATGGAGGACTAATATCTAGAATATATAAAGAATTGGACTTCTGGGAAGATGGCAGAGCAACAAATCAGCCTCTCCAAGATTTTGAATCCAGATATTGGAAAATAACTTGTTGAAGTAAAGAAGGAGGGAGGTGGATTCCTGGAGCCCAGAAAGGATCTGAAGGGAAAATTGGAGCTTTGAGAGAAATTGAAGAGACAGACTACACTGTAGAAAGAGGAAGGGGCAATCTGCACTTTTTCCCTGGCTCCTGGCTCCTGGCTGGTAAGAAAGGAAGATCAAATCTACAGAGACACAGTGAAAGCAGACAATTCTAGAGGTCTTCAGGAAGAAACACACCAGTGGAATAGAGCAGTGGATGCTGTATGCTACAGCCACTAGTGAGTGACTCCAGACCAAGCATCTGCCCTTATCCTCTGGAGAGAGTGGTTGGTCAGATGACATTTTAGGGGAGGGCCAACTGATCGTGGGATTCAGAGCAGCCATGGGTTGGCTTCATCTAAGGGCTGTTAAACTTCCACAGTGACATGGTGAGGGATAGCCACAGGAGATGTCCATGGTCAAGGAGCCATGGTCAAGCCAGCAAGAGACACCCAGACTGTTATAAGTTAAATTACTGAGGCTCCGCCCCCATGATCAAAGGCCAGGTTCAGCCTGAATTTATGTGGATTTGAAAGTCTCAGAACTGGCAACCTGCCCTCATCCTACAGATCTAGGCTCTGACTGCCTCCCTTGTCTACCAGTGAGGGCAGAATCACACCTTGAATTGGACACTGCCACAAAACTGTAGACTCCAGAAGATAACCATAGGCTTGACATCACAGATAAATTTCTCTCTTTCTCTCTCTCTCTCTTTTTCTACTTTTGCCTTCTTTTCTTTTAGTTTGTTTGTTTTGAGTGTTTGTTTTTGTTTCTTTGTGAATGTGAGCATCGTTTTTAGTTTTATTTTGTTCTTGTTTTTATTTTTTCCTTCTTTCCTTCCCTCTTGTCTTCTTCACGAGTTTCCTGAGGCTTGGGTCATCTTCCTTAGTCCTTCAGCCTTACTTCTAATCTCTTTTTCTTTTTTCATTTCTCCATTTTTTCCTCTTTTACCTTTAAATTTTCTCCACTTAGGGTAAAATCATTCTACTGAGTGGATATTTAATGTATATAATCTTTTGATTTGTCTTAGATTTTGTTATATAACTATAAATTGTGTACCTATGGTTAAAGGTGGCAAATTATTAGTTATCACAGTTAGTCATATTCTAGTCTGTGTTTGATGCTATTGATATTACTGATTATACTACTTTAGCCAAGGTGACATAGTTGTGATCAACTGATCTTCCTTCTATGGCAGTACCTAAACTGTCTGGGTGTCATAAAATTTAGTATAGTCCAGTATCAAAGAATTGGGTGCTAGGTCAAAAAGGCTGCAACCTTTCATCCCTAATAAACAGAAAAGACAGGATCCTGGGACAGACTCAAACGCTAAAAGTCAGCTACGCCTAGGACACATTTCTGGAAAGTAGTCGTTTCTTAAAGAGGTCTTGAGACTAGTAATAAAGCCACCTACCATAAACAATTTACAAGCATCAAATAAACAAAAAAAGAAAGAAAAGAAAATGAGAAAACATGGAAGCAAGATGCAAACCAACATCATTAACTCACCTAAGGCAAAGCCAGAGGGCACTGAGGTGGAAGAAATCAAAAGCCACCCAGATGAACTTTCTGAAATGATAGCAGCAGAATTAATAAAACAGATGAATAAGCCTCTTGACAAAGCCAAAACAGAAATAATTACACAAATAATTAAAGAGATGACAATAATGAAGTAAATGGTTAGTTAATTGATGAAAAATAGCTTAGGAAAAACACACAAACCATGAATGACTAACATAGAAAAGAACTGGATTCCAAAAAACAGACTCAAATAGAAATCCAAGAGATTAAAAATTCTATTGAAAGTTTACACAGCAGAGTCAACCAATCTAAAGAGAATATCTGATCTAGAAGAAAGGATGTGACTGGCAATCATCAAATGAAAGACTTCTTAATAATAACAAGGGACTGTAAAAACTCAACTCAATCACTGCTAGACGATTCAAAGAAGACTAATATAAGATTAATGAGAATCAATTCAAAATCAGAAGACAGTACAAAGGATATAAAGTACCTGTTCACAGAAGTAATAGCAGAAACTTTCCAAGCATGGAAAAAGAAATTGACATACAGATAGGTATATAGAACTCCAAATAGCTATGATCAGAAAAAAAACTACACCAAGTCATATAATAGTCAAGATTTCAGAAATTCAACACAAGAACAGAATATTAAAAGCTGTTATACAAAAGAAACAAATCATCTATAAGGCAAAACCAATCAGAATCATAGCAGACTTGTCAATACAAACTGTTAAAGCCAAGGAGAGTATGGAGTGAAGTATTTCAAGCCCTAAAAGAAGTCAAACTCCAATCCACATTGATGTACCCTGCAGTTATCTTTCAAAATTGATGGAGAAATAAGATACTTCCATGACAAAGATCACCTGAAGAAATTCATGACCATCAAACCAGCACTCCAAAAATTTCTGAAGGATATTCTACAAAGAAACAATGAAGAGCGAACAGGAGGTGAGCCACTCCCAGCACCCAGGAGGAGGCTTCTGGGCTGAAGTACCACTCCCTGGCCCAGTGCACAGGAGATAAGCTGCTCCCAGCGCCCAGGAGGAGGCTTCCTGGCCGAAGTACCAACCCCTCCCCCAGCACGCAGGAGGTGAGCTGCTCCCTGCACCCAGGAGGAAGCTCCCGGACCTAAGTACTACCCCTTCCCCAAGTGCAAAGGAGGGGAGCCGCTCCAAGGCCCAGGAGGAGGCTTCCAGGCTGAAGTACCACCCCCCTGCCCCAGCGCACAGGAGGGGAGCTGCTCCCAGCCCCAGGAGGAAGCTTCCGGGCTGAAGTACCACCCCCTCCACCAGCCCACAGGAGGTGAGCCATGCAATCCCCCCCACACCCCAGTCAAAATGAGAAGAAACATAAACAGGTCTGAAAACCAGACTTCCAGATCACCTA
>NW_004624978.1:319032-335126 GCF_000247695.1 Heterocephalus glaber | reverse complement strand
GAAGGGAGGGCAAGGGAAGGGGAAAAAAATAAGAACCAAGATATTCATATAATGGTACAAGATCCCAATGATGTATGTAACTGTATTTTACACTGAAAATGTACCAATAAACTTAATGGGGAAAAAATGTTTGGTTTAACTCTGAGGCGGCAGGACAGTCTATACAGTTTAGATCATTGTCAGACTTCCACACAAAAGTCAGAGATGGCTCAATATTCTGGTCCTGAACTGCTTCGAAGGAATGACAATTACTTTGCAGATACTCAGGCTCCTCTGTATTTACAAGTGCAGAAGACTGACATGTGGGATCTTTATGCATGTCTAACATCTGCTGACTAATGAAAGCACTTGAAGACTTTTGGTGATCCAGTACTTCAACACACTGAGGGCTTAAAGAAATACTTTCATCACTGTCTACAGCAGGGTCCATTTCATAATCAATTACCATGTCATCTGGGTTACCAGAACTCTAATTCACATGACTAGTTGAGGAATTTTGTGTAGATGGTGATATTTGGTTGTATGCATATGTGTTTCCATTTTTATCACTGACAAAAAAGGAATGTAATTCATCTTCTGTCTTATCACCTAAATTATCATCATTCATCCTGAATATTAACCTTAAACCTCTGCCATTTTATTTCTTCTTCAATTCCTTTCAAATGAGAGGGAAGGAAAAATTGTCCATCTCCAAACTTTCGCAGCATGGTAGAAAGTTTTTTAGTCTAAGACGGTTTGAAGGTGAAATAATGTGTTGTTCCCAAGAGTCTCGCTGGCCATCTGAATGGTTTTCCTACTACTTCCAATAACAACTTTTTTTTAATGGACAGTACTGGGGATGTAGCCAGGGTCTTCACAATGAGGTACATTCTCAGTGCTTTTTATCACTCTTTTGAGACAGGGGCTTGCCCAGGCTGGGCTTGAACTTGTAATCCTCTTGCCTCAGCCTTCCAGAGTGCTGGAATTATAGGAATGTGCCACCATGCTGGCTAACTAATGTTGTTTTGAGAAACACTTTTTGGCTTGCTTTGGGCCTGAATTTACTCACCAGTTGAATTTAAGCACATTAGTTAGTGAAGAAATTTAACAAGGATTCCATCAGTAATGGGAAATGAACATAGAAAAGCCCAATGTTGAATCCCTGCCCCAGAGTGGCATGTTAGAAATGTGGTATATAGAAGAACCATTCCCCAGTGTTGCTCGCAGGGGACCTAAGTCCTTCTGAATGAGGCCCAGTCCATGGACAGCGTGAGTACAGTAGCAGCTCCTGGAGCACTAGGCTTGGGTATTACTGAACTCATTACTGGCCTAAGAATGTAGTCCAAAGTTCGTGGTAAACTCCATTGAAGGCTAAAACCTAGCACAGAAATCAATATTCCCCAAGTACCACAAGGGAAAATTGGAGATAATTTTGCAGAGTTCAAGAGCATGTGAAATTGTTAAGAGGCGTGTGACCTCAGATCGGATATGGTAACCCTACAACCCTGACCATGGGTAGTGGCCCTGCTCTCTCAGCCCTGGAAACAAGGAGATGGCCCTACCCTCTGAAGCCAAGGAGATGGTGCCCTCCATCTCCACAGCCTGTGCATTCAGGGTCTGTCATGGCAGTTGGAGTCCTGATGGCTTTTGAACCATTCGTGAATTTATTACTCCCTTTTTGCAAATGATAACACATGTTGACATTCAAATAGCTTTACCACCCCATTTCCTGCCTGAAGAATCACAGAAGTCTAACAGCTTTCCTTGATTTTCTCCCATCTTTGTCCCCTTTAGCTCAAGCAGCAGAATTTCTTTTATTTATTTGTTCATTTATGTATTTATTAGTGAATGTTGGTAATACAGAATGGTGAGGTTGGTTTTGGTAAACTGGCACATGCATTTAACATATCTTTATCTGTTCTATCCCATTCTCTTTCCTTCTCCTCCCTCTCATCCCCTTCCCTATCTCCAAAAGTCTACCTCCTAGTTTTCTGTTATCTCTACTTCATTTTATTTACTTACTCATTAGGTTTTTCATATAAGGAAAACCATGAATGAATTAATTTTCTGAGTCTGGTTTATTTCACCTAACATGATAGTCTCTACTTCCATTCATTTTCCTGAAAATGACTTGATTTTATTCTTCTTTATGGCTGAACTATATTCTATTGTGCATACATTCCACATTTTCTTTATCCATTTGTCTGTTGGTGTGTATCTAGGCTGTTTCCTTAAGAAGGCAGAATTTTTATGGACATGGTTGACTGAACCCACAAGTCACGCTCTTTAGCAATTGGTTTTTCAGACATACCTTTGGTGTTCTTTCCAGGTATATTTTCTCAAATTTTGCAATGTGGCCAGGTTAATAATTTTTCAAGTTCTGGTATTTTTTTCCTAAAAATTCCTTCTTTATCTTTTTCCTCTCACATTTTACTATAAGCATCAAGGAGAAACAAGGCTATGCTTTCAATACTTTCTTTAGAAATTTCATTTAAATACTAAAGTTCATCACTCACAAGTTCCCTTTTCATCCAAGAGAATATAAATCTGCCAAGATCTCTGCCACCTTAGAACAAGGATTGTCTTTCCTCCAGTTTGCCTTAACATGTTCCCCACTTCGATCTGAGGCCTAACCTAAAGCATCTTTAACATTCATATTTCTGCCAATAGTCTCTTCAAGGAAATCTAGTCTTTAAAAAAATCTAGGGTTTCACAAGAAATAACAGTAAGAATCAACAAATGAGAATATATCAGACTAAAAAGCTTCTGTACAGCAAAATAATCAATCAGTAGAGTGAAGAGACAACCTACAGAATGGGAAAAAGTTTTTTTGCCAACTACTCCTCAAATAGAGGACTAATATCTAGAATATATAAAGAACTCAAAAAAATTAAACCACATAAAATTAAAGACCCAGTCAAGAAATGGGTAAGAGAAATGAACAGACACTTCACAGAGGAAGAAATACAAATGGTCAACAAACATATGAAAAAATGTTCAACATTTCTGGCCATTAGGGAAATGCAAATTAAAGCAATGCTAAGAGTCCATCTTACTATGGAAAGAATGGCAATCACTAAGAAGTCAAACAATAACAAATGTTGATGTGGCTGTGGTGAAAAAGGAACCCTCCTCCATTGCTGGTGGGAATGTAAACTACTACAACCATTATGGAAATCAGTGTGGATGGAGATTTCTCAAAGAATTGAAATTAGAAATTCCATATGACCCAGCCATCTCCCTACTAGGTATCTTCCCCAAAGAGCTTAAGACATCATACTATAGCAATATATGGATATCAATGTTTATAGCAGCACAATTTGTAATATTTAAATCCTGGAAGCAGCCTGTATACCCATCAACAAAAGACTGGATAAAGAAAATGTGATATCTCTATATAATGGAATACTACTCAGCTATAAAGAATGACAAATTTGAGACATTTGTAGGAAAATGGATGCACCTGGAAAATATGTTGAGTGAAATAGACACACAAGCAAAATACTATATAGTATCATCTCTCATTTGAGTGAGGCAAAGTACAAACAAAGAAAACAATAAAGGATGGATAGAAAGGGACAAGGGGACAGATCTCTTGCAATGCAGAAGTGGTCCAAAGGAACAAGGACAAGGGGTGAGGAGGAAGTGAGGGGAAATAAGAGGAATAAAGATGTGCCATGTACAGGACTCTAGTAACCCGAATTGTTGACTAGTAACTCTAGTACAGGACTCTAGCAAACACCATATGCCATAACATGAGCTAAGACAACATCAATGAGTGTGAAAAGAGGGATGGGAAACCAAAGGAGGAGTGGGGAGGGGAAGGGAAGGGGAAAGGGATTAAAAAAAGAAACAAGATGTATTATATACATGTACTCATTCCCCAAGATGATTGTAAACTGTATGTACCGTACACATGTACTAATAAATTTTTCTTTTTTGGTACCAGGAATCTCAGTGGTGCCGCCACCTGCCTTGCAAGTGCAAGGTCCCGAGTTTGATCCCTGGTACCAAAAAAAAAAACAAACACCAAATCAAAACAACTGAAATTTATCATCTCACAATGTGAATACCAGAAGCCCCAAATCAAGGCATTAGGATGACTGTGCTCTCTTTGAAGGTGTTAGGGAAGGAACTGCTCTATGCCTCCTTCAAATCTTCTGGGGGCTTCAGCTGTTTCTTGGCTTCTGGATGGCTCATTGAAATCCCTGCTTCCTGGGTGTCTTCACATTGCCCTCCCTCTGTGTGTGTTTCTGTGTCCAGATTTCCCCTTTTATAAGGACATCAGCTGTACTGGCTTATGACCCACCCTAATGGCCTCAGTGTAGCTTGATTACTTCTAAACTCTATTTCCAAATAAGGTCACATTCTGTGGTAACATTCTGTGGTAGTGAGAGTTAGGGCTTCGGTGTATTTTATTTGCAGGACATAATTTAAACACAACAAGCTCATTGCTTAATGGGATGGCTGTGCTTACCCAGTGAGAGCAGGTGGCTGTAGTTCTCCAGCATTACATCATGGTACAGGCATCTTTGAGTAGAGTCCAGTTGCTGCCACTCCTCCCTACTGAAGTCCACAGTCACGTCCTCAAAAGACACTAGTACCTGTAACAACACAGTTCTGTTCAAGGCAGCACGGTCAGCACTAGGGGATGGGGAGAAGATAGGAAGTTGTCTTTAATTATTTTTCATCATGATATATTATATGATATAGCTATTAAGCACATATATGTATTATAGTATAGAAGGCAAACATCTAATCATAAATTTCTGATACTCATTATGTATGAAATTTAGTCAATCTTTAATTTTAAAAATAATTTTAAAGGATTTGACCTTGCGTCTATTTTGTTACACAGTTTTATGGGAAATTTGTATTCTACAACTTTTAAAGGAAGCCTGTATATCACCCACCTCCATTTTTTTAACTTGACATAGCTCCTACTACTGTTGCTTTTATTTATGCTTCAAAAATATGACCATTTTATCTTGGTATCTTTTTATCATACATTTCCAATGTAATTCTATTTTGGCCAGAAAATATACTCTGTATGATTTCAACATACACTCTATTTAGGAGACTGTTCCATGCTTCCCTAAAAAAAGAATGTATAGGTTGGGCATAGTAGCACATGTCTGTAGTACCAGCACTTGGGAGGCTGAGGCAAGAGGATCGCCATGAGTTCGAGGCCAGCCTGGACTATATGGTGAGTTCATAGCAAGACCCTGTCTCCAAAAAATGTATATTTAACTTCAATGGCTATAGGGTTCTATAATATATAAATAAAGTTGGTTGAATGTTGTTCAAATTCTCTATCATCTTACTGATTTGTTTTCTGCTTGTTCAATCAATAATTTTTCTATTTTGGTAAAAATTGACAAGGAGATGTTAAAGTTTGTATGACTATGTAAAGAACCTACAATAGCCAAAGCAAGAAAAAGTATGGAAGATTTATATCACCCAATGTTAAGACTTACTATAAAGCTACAGTAATTCTGACAATATGATTCTTGTGTAAGGATGGACATATATAATTGAAAGAGAACAGAGTCCAGAAACAGACCCACATCTGTATGGACAACTGTGTTTTGACAAAGGTGCCACTGAGATTTTATGGGGGAAAGGAAAGTCTTTTCAACAAATTATGGTGGAAGAAATGGATATAAATATTGGGGAAAAAACAAACCTTGAACCATACTTCAAAACATATAAAAATTAACAAACATAGCAGGGAGTGGTGGCACATGCTTGTAATCTCAGCACTCAGGAGGCTGAGGAAGGGGGACCGCTTAGAGTTTGAGGCCAGCCTGGGCTACATAGTGAGTTCAGGGCCAGCCTGAACTACAAAGGGAGACCCTGCCTCAAAAAAAAAAAAGAAGAAAGAGAAGAAGAAAGACAAGGAGGAGGAGGAGGAGGAGGAGGAGGAGGAGGAGAAGAAGAAGAAGAAGAAGAAGAAGAAGATGATGATGATGATGATGATGATGATTTGCTATTTGTCAGCAAAAATCTTTATACCACCTCCAAAGTTGGTTAGAGAAAACCAACTGTACCAGGAACCTTGTGGTAGCTGGATTTCACAGAATCAATGCCTGAAGAAGATAAGGGTTTTTTATGGTGCATACATTAGAATGGCCTGAAGCTCCCCTTATTTACTGATGCTCAGGAAGTGGTAAAAGTTTTCCTCATAAATATAATTTCCATTTTTGGTATATCAGAGAAGACTGAATCATATAGAGGTAGTTTATTTTCACTTTTGGTCAAGAATTAGGCAAACATGCATAATTCTACAAACTATCATATGCCCTATTACCCTCAGTCCTGTGGACAAGTAGAATGAATGAATCAAACTCTAAAAAGCCTCACTGGCCAAGATTCAGTGATCTTATGAGTTAAAATGATCTACAAATTCACCATTAGCCTTGTTAAAATTAAGCAACACTTCCTAGCAAGCATACTGTCACTACCGTTGAAATGTTTGGTAGACCTATGATTTGGGACTAAAATCCAATTTACTTGTACTTAAATCCTCTCATGATCATAGTCATAGTTATTTAAAAGGGTTTTTGTCTTCCCTAGAAACCCTGAGATATGAAAGTCAAGGATCTGGAAGGACCTGCTGGAAGAAGTCTGCCACCTCTATTAACCAGGAGTCTTTATCTATATGCATGTGTGCCCAGTGAAGGATAGGATGTCATCCAGCTGGGAGGGACCTCTCCAAGTGTTGCTGTTCACTCATTCTATCAAAGTAAGAGAAAAATGCAGTTGGATTCATGCTTTCCTGTGAGGCCAGCACCTGAGGATGCCTGGACTACCATTCTCACAAAGACTTGAACCTAGAATTTTCTAGTGTAACTGATACTGATACTGGGACTCAACTGGAAAGGGTATGTTGGCAAACTTATTACTATTCTCATAGGCTGCCTTGCTGTCCTGTTCATAGTAGGGTGATTTCAATTTCTTAAGAATCACAATTTACCAGAAAACAAATCTGTTATTTATTATTTTTGGGTAATTTTTCTCTCTCATTCTCTCAATCATGGCCTCCAAAATTACATGTTCCCAACATGATGGTTCATATCTAGATGTCCTGCCAAAGCCTCATGGCTTCATAGTCAGGGCTTTGAAAAAGTGATTGGATTATGGGGACAGTATAGCTGACTTGCTTTTAGGAGGGAGGGTCTGGTCAAAAGCGGTGGGTTACTGTGGCTATAACCAGAAGAGTATATCTCCCTTCCCAGCTCCTCCCCTGATTCTCCACTTCCTGTCTGCCATGCCCCTCTGCCATGCTGTCCTGCCTTGGAGCCAGCTGACTATGGACTGACATGTGAGCCAAAATAAACCACTTTTAAGATAAATAAATTAATCTGATGCTGGAAAAATAAAAGGGGAGTGAAGGGGGAAAAATAAAATTGAAATGTGTTATATACATGTATCAATTTCCTACAGCAAATGTAATCATTAAGTACTACAAACATGTACTAATAAAAGTTAAAAAAAAAAGAAATGTACTCCAAATCTACTTTCAGGATTCTTCAATAAAATTTTTAAAAAGAAAAAAAAATAAACCTCTCCTCCTTTTAGTTGCAAGTATTGGGTATTTTGTGCAAGTGACAAGAAAAATGACTAAAACACTCTATGAATTCCATGTTATACTGTATTCATAGAATAATCTGAGCTTTTAAGTCCACCAATCCAATTATCAGCATAGTAATGGTACAACCACCTTTGTTGGTAATATTTTTAAAATACTGAAATAAATAATATGCATCCAGTTAAGTCGAGCCCTAAATTTCATACAAAAATGTTTTGTTAATTGGTTTGGTTAGAATGATCCTTAGAGAATATAGGAATCTGTTAACTATAATACAATCAAAATATGTAACTATAGGACAAAGCCTACTAGCAATTTGTCCTCTCACCTTTACTATGGTAGTGTTTTGCTTTAATAAAACTACTGACAACTCAGGCCAGGGATTTAGCTCAGTGGCACCATGCCTGCCTTGCAAGTGCAAGGTCCTGAGTTCAATCCCTGGTACCAAAAACAAAAACAAAAAAACTACTGACAACTACTGTGTAAAGATAGTAATGATAAATTACATACAAACTAGTGGATGGGCCAGGGATTTAGCTCAGTGACGACGGGCCTGCCTGGCAAGCACAAGGTCGTGAGTTTGATCCCTGGTACAGAAAAAAAAAAAACTAGTGGAAATGAGAGAGACAGAGAGAGAGAGACAGAGAGAGAGAGACAGACAGACAGACAGACAGACAAAGATTGATTCCTCCACAGTGGGGCAAACCTATGGCACATGTGCCATAATAGATTTTTTGTATCACTGAAAGTTCTAAAAGGTTCGTGATCACTGGTTTAGAATATGGCAATACCATGAACCTATTTTAATAGCCTTCAGGATTATTGGTGGGTGATTTCTCTTAAAATATGAGGCTAATATCAGTCTTCATAAATAGATACATATCTCTTGAATCTTCCCAATTTGGAATTTGTTTGTTAAGGGGTCTGTTTGATGCTACACAAGGGCAAAAGAAAGCATCACAATGCAATCCTAGCAGGAATAGGAACAGGCACAGGTATACCTAACTCTTTTGATTTTGAGACTTTGAATGCTACACATTAGAGCTTTGGGACAATCACAAAAACAGAGAATACAAATGAAAAGTGGATGGAATCACATCATGCAAGATTTTTATAAGCAATGGGAGCTCAATTAGAATGAAAATGGAGAAAATTTTGGAATTGGAATAATTTAATGATGGAACAAAAAGTCACTACAAAGGTATCAGAGGTACTTACTTGTGTAGTCCAGAAGCAACTACCTATAAACTAGTTCCAAGATACCATCTGTTATGGCTTGTGTTTAGGTGTCTCCCAAAGCCTCATATGAATGAAGTGGGGCTATTTCAGAGGTAGATGAATCTAAAGTGTGTGATCAGTTCATGAGGCAGTGCTAGGCAGGCTAGGTCTTAACTAAGGTTAAGGGTGTGAGTGCTATTCACCCTGCCGTAAGTAGTCTGAAAAAGATAAAAGGCAGGAAGACGCTGTTAAGGTCCTCTTGTTGCTTTTGCTGTCTTCCACAGCCATGAACTGTTGCCCCTCTGCCATGTGCCAACCTGCCTTGGAGCTAGCCAATTATAGACTGAAACCTCTCCAAACTGTGAGCTAAATAAACCTTTTCCCCTTTAACTTTGGGTATCAGGTATTTTGTCTTAGTAATGAGAAAAAAAGTAACTAAGACACTAATTCACTAGTTCAGAATTACAGGACTGTTCATCTTTAAGGGGCATACAGGTATTGATTGTGATTACATCAGAAGAGATTGAAGAATGTTTTTAAAAAACCACCTAATTAGGGCCCAGGGATTTAGCTCAGTGGTTCCGCCACCTGCCTCGCAAGCACAAGGACCCAAGTTCAATCCTCGGTACCAAAAAAACAACAACAAAAACCCCACCTAATTAATAGACAAATCTGTCATTTACAGATAGAGAGTGCAAAAAATAGGTTTAATGTTACTGAATTAATTTAGGATTCAAGTCCTATCCAGTCCCAGTATGAACAAAGGTTGATGCCTATTATTCATGGAGATTTTCAGGCCTATTACTACTATTGATTTGAACTAGTGCAAGTCATGGTCCATAGATTGGGGTTTTCCTAAAGCTTTAAAATAATCAGACCCAAACATGACATATACTAGAAATTCAATCTATACCCTTCTGTTGTGGGCTTTTATCTTGATGGGGCTTTTCAGAGGTGGCTGGATCTAGGGTGTGCAATAATGGGATTAAGGGTGTGTGAATATGGATTAAAGGTGTGATAACTGGACAAGTCAATTGATTGGTTTAGCATTGTTCTGGGTGTGGGTAATGGGAAGCACCACCTATAGTGTGGATGGCACCAATCAATAGGCATGTAACCTGGATGGACTATAAAAGGACAGAAAGAAGGCAGGCTTGCTGCTGCTGCTTGCTGCTTCTGGCCTGCCTTGCCGTAAACTGTTTCTCCTCTGCCACACTGCCCTGTCTTGAAGCCAGTCAACTATGGACTGAAACCTCTATAAATCTGAGATGAAATAACTTCAACTTGTGAGTGTTAGATATTTTGTTCCAGCACCAAGAAAGTAATTACAACACCTTCAAAGAGTATATCATAATAATGTAATAGACAATGACAGGTATGAATTTAACATGATTTATCTGCACCAAAACTCATGTCAAGGCTTAATTGCTTAATGTGGAAATGTTGGAGAGTGGGGCCTGGTGGAAGGTGTTTGAGTCATGGGGACAGACCCTGCATGATAGACTAATGACACCTTGGGGGGATGAGTGACTTTTCCCTCTTACAAGACTGCATTAGTTACCACAAGAATAGGTTGTTATAAAGCAAGGTGACTCCTCATGCTTTTGCTCTTCCACACATACCTGCTGGCCTTTCCACTTTCCATCACTGAAATAGCCCCCACCAGAAGCTGTACAAATGCTGGTGCCATGCTCTTGGGACTTCAAGAACCATAGCTTCAAGTAAGCCCATTTTCTTTATAAATTACTAGCTCTCAGGTGTTCTGCTATAGCAACAGAAAACAGACAAAGATAATGTCCATGGGTATCTCTGTTTTTGTATTGCAGAAATATTATTTGGGAAGATGTGGAGTTAAATTTTGGAAATGTGATATTACCTGATATTACTGAAGAGAAATTTATTAGACCTTATAAGAAAAAAAATCACTTAATTAAAATTAGAATATCAGTCCTCTGGAGAACTACTCATTAGAGGGCCGGGGATTTAGCTCAGTGGTTCCGGCACCTGCCTCGAAAGCGCAAGGTTCTGAGTTCGATCCCCGGTACCAAAACAAAAAAAACAAAAAAAAAACTACTCATTAGACATAGGTTGAGTAAGACTTCATAAGGAATTACAAAATAATGTAACCATTTGAAAGAGCAAAGAATAAAGAGAATTTAACAAAGCAATATACAAGCAAATGAGAAGTTTTGCACATTGGTAATCAAGAATGTGCTTTACGGCCGAGGATTTAGCTCAGTGGTTCCATTGCCTGCCTCGCAAGAGCAAGGTCCCAAGTTCGATCCCCGGTACCAAAAAAATAAAAAAATTAAAAATTAAAAAATAAAAAAAAGAATGTGCTTTAATCATTTGTTAAAGTTAAAGGTTTATCCCCCATGGCAAAAATTTTACTGACTTTTAAAATTTCTCCTATGATAACTTCATAATTGCTTTGCTTTGCATTTTACCATAAATTTGCTGATCTTTAGGTGGCTTCAAACTACCCAGAGAAAGGTAGAACATGATGAGTGATGAAGAAAATTAGACTGAAATTTGTACTGTTAATATATAAGAAGAGAAAATTGCAAGGAAAAAACGGAAATTTTCTTATTGTCAAAAGGGAAAGAGACCATCCCCCTTCATCTTACAGCATGTTCTTGAAAAAATTTGTCTCTGTAAATCTTTCTTTTGCCCCTTTGAAATGTTACGTAACCATAGACACAGGAAAAGTCTTCCTGAATAGAAATCCAATAGCACAGGAAATAATATCAAGAATCAACAAATGGGATTACATCAAATTTAAAAAGCTTCTGCACAGCAAAAGAAACAACAGTAAAGAGACACAGAATGGGAATCTGATAGAGGACTCATATCTAAAATATATAAAGAGGGCCGAGGATTTAGCTCAGGGGTTCTGCCACCTGCCTTGAAAGCACAAGGACCTGAGTTCAATCCCCGGTACCAAAAAAAAAAAAATTAAAAAAAATAAAATATACAAAGAACTAAAAAAAAAAATCCAAAAGACAAATGCCCCAATCAAAATATGGGCAAGTAAACTCAATAGACATTTCTCAAAAGAATTACAAATGCACAGTAAGTATACGAAAAATGTTCAATATATTTAGCAATTAGGGAAATGCAAATCAAAACAACTTTGAGATTCTATCTTATCTCAGTCAGAATGGCTATCATCAAGAACAGAAAAAAAACAATGAATGCTTCTGAAGATGCGGGAAAAAGAAACTCTCCTACATTGCTGGTGGAAGTGTAAACTAGTACAACCACTGTGGAAATCAGTATGAAGAGCTATACCTCAGAACCCAGCTCTACCTTTCCTGGGCATATTCCTGAAAAAATTAAAGACATCATACTATAGTGCTACATATATATTCATGTTTATAATGTGCAATTCACAATAGCTAAGCTCTGGAAACAGCCTAGATGCCCATCAACGGCTGAATAGATAAAGCAAAAGATGTATACATACATATATAATTTAATATTATTCAGCTGTAAAGAAGAACAAAGTTAAATCATTTGCATGAAAATGGATAAAACTCGAGACCACCATGCTAGGTGAAATGAAGCAGACTCAAAGTTGCATACTGCACACTTTCTCTTATATTAGAAACCTACAATATAAATAAGTGCATGAATAAAATAATGGAGAGATATTAAGAAACTAGAAGGTAGACTCTTGGAAATGGGGAAGGGGATCGGATGGAGGGGGGGAGGAAAGAGAGGAGGGTAAAGGGATTGAAGATGATCAATATGTTATATGCATGTATCAACTCCCCAAACCCAACATCACTATTCTGTATTACACACATGCACTAATATAAAGAGAAATGTATATTAAAAATTCAAAAGCTAAACAGGTCTTCTGTCAGCATTACAACTCAGGAATTTTTTTCTTAAGAGCTGGGGAGCCATCTCTTTGACATACAAACATGAAAGAAGATAGCAGCCAGTCTCGCTGTCAACTCTGCAAGTTAAGCTTAGGCACCTGGCTCTACTCAGTAAATACATTTGTCATTAACAGAAGTCTCAGTTCAGCTTTTGGATACAGTCAGTTGACTAGCACAGATAACCATTCCAATTACCAGGAATGAAAGAATGTTACAGTAAATGGTGCTGTCAAGTCCTCTCACATGAGCACAAGCTTTTTTGTTTTTCTTTTGAGATAGGGTCTCCCTCTGTAGTTCAGGGTGGTCTTGAACTTACTATGCAATCCACAGTGATCCTCCTGCCCCAGCCTCCGGAGTGCCGGGATTACAGGGGTGTGCCACCACACCTGGCAAGTTATTATTTTCTTGAGACAGTGTATCTGCTCAACTGCATAAAAGGAGGAATTCCTTTCTGTTCATGTAATCTCATTCTCAGATTGTTTGGGATGCACACTACAATCTGGTTTAACACACATTCAATGATAAAATTCTTTTCTTCTGAGACGGGGATTTAGCTCAGTGGCACAGCACCTGCCTTGCAGGTGCAAGGTCCTGAGTTTGATCCCTGGTAACGCAAAAACAAAAACAAAACCTCTTTTCTTCCAATTCTACATGTGTGGAGAGGATTTCCTGGGTTGCTAGATTTTATTTTTAATTTTTTCCCCAATGTGCAACCAAGCTGACTACTGCTTTTTTTCTGCAATAATTTTTCATTACTGACTCAAGAGTCTGTGACTTCTGCCCGCACACTTGAAATGGTGGCAATCCCAGTTGTTAGCATATACAAAGGACCAAGTCTTAGACTCTTCACAGTTCTTGATGCCAAGGGGCAAGACAAATTTGTATTCATGTGGCAAGGTCTGCAATACAGATTTTCAGCTCCCTCCCAGGGGTATTCAGTACCTTGTCATTTAGCACCAGTGAGTAGATTTTGCTTTATCCTCTGATGGCCAGAATTGTCACTATATAAATTGGTCCTCTTTGTTAGTATCTTAGCCATTTTCTGCTGCTATAACAGAATTCTGGGGACTGGATAATTCATAAAGAACAAAGGTTTATTTGGGATTATGGTTGTGGAGAGTGGAAGTCTAGAAGCATGATGCTGTCATCTGCCCAGCTTCAGGCTGCCTCAACTCACAATGGAAAGTGGAAGGGCAAGGGGGTACAAGTGGAAGAGACAAAACAAAAAGGGTGGCAGGAAAAAATGGTAGGGCAACTAATGCCAGCAACTTAGCTTCTCCAGGACAAAGTGTCTGGAGTCTGGAAAACAATAGCTTAGCGAGGAACTGAACTGAGTGGAGGGTACACAGGAACCACGAGGGAACTGACAGAGAAGAAGAAAATAGGATTAAGTGATACAGAAGAGGTAGACCAGGCAGCAGAGGAGAGACTGCAGCGCCACCAGTAGTGGCTGGGTAGCCACCAGCTGGGAGGCAAAGTGAAATTAACTTTCTGCTGATGGAGAACCAGAGAGCTACATCTGGACCAGGGGGATCTTATGCAGTTGGAAACAGCAGGAAGAATCCGAGACATGCTTCCTGAGCGGCTTTCCAGAATAAACAGTTGGTGAGTGACTGTGGTACAAGCCCCCTAGGACAGTCATGTGGAGCAGGAGCTGGCAGGGATGCCACTGTAGGGAAGGGCTAAATGTTTGAACGTGGGCCCCACAATAGCCCCTTGGCAGCTTCACATGCTAAGTTACCAGGGTGGATGAGGAAAGGGCAGTCACGAGAGACTGCCAGCAGCTGGAGAGCAGAATGCGGTGTATCCCGCTGACAGGTAGGGACTGGCGATTACGACTCAGATCCTGCAGTCAGAGGCCAGTTTCAGCCTCAGTTCACAGAATTTGAAGCTCACACTGGGGCTGTGTTCCCACTGCTAAAGGGAAACCCAAAACAGGGTCTTATGGTATGTTAACTAGCACTGATAGATACCACAGTAATGGTTTAGCCTGTGTTATGGTTTGTGTCTAGATGTCCCCCAAAGCCTTGTGTGGTCATAGGCTATTTTGGAGGTGGCTGAATCTAGAGTATATGATTGATTCATGGTGGGGCTAAGCCCAAGGGCACTAGGATTCAGGGCATCAGTGCTACCTGTGCTAAGCAGTATGAATAAGATAAAAGGGGCAGGAAGATGCTGTTAAGGTCCTTGTTGCTTTTGCTACCTTGTGTTGTTGTTTCTCCTCTGCTATGCCTGTCTGCCACCCACCCTGCCTTGGAGCCAGACGATTATGGACTGAAACCAATTTATTCATTTTTTAATTTTTTTGGTACCAGGGATCAAACTCAGGACCTCATTCTTGCCAGGCAGGCATTGTGCCACTGAGCTACATCCCAGGCTCATCAGCAGATAATTTAGTGCCAGTGAATTTGTCTGCCAAATCTACCATCACACCCAGGGAGAGGGACAGCAAGAGTTCCTGACTGGATCAGATTCTGCAAGAATGCCTGCAACCTGGGAGAAAGAGATCCTGAGTCTGAGTTAACTTCAGGATTTCAGTGGAGGGATCAGAGGAGTTATTGGGGTGTGAGCACTCAGATTTTCTGGCAAAGAGGCTATTGAGAATCACATATGCAATGTTTCATTGGAATATTAAATGTGTGCTCATCAGACATCTTATTGGTTTAAATTTTTGTATGTTTCTTGATTTATTTAGTAGTGTGGGATTATGTTATCTTCTTTTATGGTTTCCTATATTTATTAGGTTGTTACTCTTGCATATTTGTTCTTTCATTGGCTCTGATTTAATAGGTGTCTAGATTCTCACCCAACATCTCAGCTCTTTATCTAGTTTCTTCATCTTAAACCCCCAAGACAATATTATTACCATATTTCTTTATTTTTTTCCAAAATGTAAACTCCTCCTCCCAAGTTTTTTAATTCACCATATTTAGCTCCCTCACAGCCACTCCTATCTTCATTAGTATAATTCCTCAATCCTCCCCATCCTAAGCTTTTAGCTCTTCCATATGTTACCTAACTTATTGTCCAGCAAGTTCTGATAACCACATAGCTTTCCTCAATCACCAAGTAACCCCTCTTTCTCCCATAGCTCAACCCTGCCCCCATAAAAATCTCTGAAAACTCTCAGTATTAAAACATCAACTCAACTAATAGTATTCCAATAAAATCAGACCCCACATCAATCTTTTCTTTTCATCTACCACTATTCTCCCCTTCAAACTTCCCACTTAGTGCCTGACACTACTAATTCAGCCATTTCCATTTCCTCCATCCCATCTCAACTACCTCACAGCAGAGCAACCACAAATACTAAGTTGTCATGGTGAGCATAGAGAACAGACAAGGGGGGAGTATAAATGCAAGAACTATCACAAAGAAATGTTGTAAGATTGAATCTGTGCATGCTGTTTTCTAAT
>NW_004624978.1:300988-317757 GCF_000247695.1 Heterocephalus glaber | reverse complement strand
GGGAGGGCAGGGGGAGGGGGAAAAAAAAGAACCAAGATACTCATGTAATGGTACAAGATCCCAATGATGTATGTAACTGTATTTTATACCTGAAATGTACCAATAAATTTAATGGGGGGGGGGAAATCAATGACTCAAAGAGCTGGTTCTTTGAAAAAACAAATAAATTAGATAAGCCCTTTGCCAAACTCACCAAAAGAATGAGAAAAGATTCATATTAATGCAATTAGAAATGAAAAAGTTGAGAACTGGGGATTTAGCTCAGTGGTTCTGCCGCCTGCCTCAAAAGTGCAAGGACCCGTTTTGGATCTCAGCACCAAAAAAAAAAAAAAGAAATGAAAAAGTTGAGTTCACAACAGACAATGTCCAAGTCCAGAAGACAGTAACTAATTTGAAAAATTATATTCCAACAAATTAGCAAATTTTGAAGAAATGGACAGATTCCTAGATATATATAAACAACCAAAACTAACCCAAGAAGACATAAGTATGCTTACCAACCCAATAACAAGCAATAAATTTGACACAGTAATAAAGAATCCACCAACTGAAAAAAAGCCCAGGACCTGATGGATTCACTGCTGAATTCTACAAAACCTTTAAGGCTCTTATATCACCAATACTACTCAAGCTGTTCAAAGAAATTGAAAGGGATGGAGTGCTCCCAAACTCATTTATGGAAGCCAGTATCACCCTGATCCCAAAACCAGATAAAAGACCCAACTGAAAAAGAAAACCATAGGCCAATCTCCTTAATGAACATAGATGCAAAAATCCTCAACAAGATATTAGCAAACAGAGTGCAGCACATTATCAAAAAGATCACACATCATGACCAAGTAGGTTTCATCCCAGACATGCAAGGTAGTTCAACATACATAAGTTTGTGAATGTAATACACCACATAAACAAGAGCAAGGTAAAAAACCACATGATCATATAAACAGATGCAGATAAGGCTTTCAACAAAATCCAACACTCCTTCATGATAAAAACCCTGAAGAAAACAGATATAGAAGAGCCATACCTAAATACGGTAAAGGCTATTTATGACAAACCAATAGCATCATACTAAATGGGGAAAAACTAAGCATTCCCCCTAAAATCAGAAAAAAGAAAGGATATCCACTATCACCTCTGCTATTCAACATAGTGCTTGAAACATTAGTCAGAGCAGTTAGGCAAGAGGAAGAAATAAAAGGGATACATATAGGAAAGGAAGAACTCAAATTATCATTAAGGTGGACCCTTGACTTACGAATCAGTTCTGAGGGCTGGGTGTACCTTAGTCAATACAACTGAGAGTTGGATGTTTACCTGGGTACACGCTATAATAACAAGAGGCAGATGAATCTTCCATTAACCTAATTAACCCAAGTTGTTCATATGTCAGGCAGGTCATAACTTGAGGGTCCACTGTATTTGCAGGTGACAAGATACTCTACATTGAAGACCCAAAGAACTCTACCAAAAAAGTTTTAGAATAACCAACTTCATCAAAGTAACAGGATACAAGATCAACACACAAAAATCATTAGCATTTGTGTACACCAACAAAGGGATGAGAAGGAAATTATGAAAACAATACCATTTACAGTATCTTCAAGAAAAATGAAAGACCTATGACTTAACCTAACCAAGGAAGTAAAAGCCCTCTACAAAGAAAACTACAATACTCTAAGGAAGGAGAGTTGGGCTAGGGATTTAGCTCAGTGGTTCGGTCGCCTGCCTCACAAGCACAAAGTCCCGAGTTCAATCCCCGGTATCAAAAAAAAAATTGTAATAAAGAAGGAGAGTGAAGAAGACATTAGAAAATAGAAAGATGTCCCTGCTCCTGGATAGGCAGAACCAATATTCTCAAAAGAGCCATACTCCCCATACTGTTATACAGATTCAACGTAGTCCCAATCAAAATACCAACAGCATAATTTACATAACTAGAGAAAACAATCCTAAAGTTCCTATGGAACCAAAAGAGACCTAGAATAGCAAAAGTAATTTTTGGCAATAAAAGCAAAACAGGTGGCATAGCAATACCTGACTTTAAATTGTACTACAAAGCAACAGTGATAAAAATGGCATAGTATTGGAACAAAAACAGAGAGGATACAGAAACCTCCCCAAATATATTCAACTATTTGATCTTTGACAAAGGGGCCAAAAGCATGGGTTGGAGGAAAGATAGCCTATTCAACAAGAGGTGTTGGGAAAACTGGTTATCTGTTTGCAGAAGAATGAAACTGGACTCTTATCTGTCACCACACACTAAATTAAAATCCAAACAGGTTAAAGATCTAAACATTAAAACAGAAACATTAAATGTTCTGAAAGATAAAATAGGTAAAATACTTGGAGACATAGGTATAGGAAAGGATTTTCTAAACAGAACCTCAGTCTCACAAGAAATAGCAGGGAGAATCAACAAACAGGATTATATTAGACTAAAAAGCTCTGTACTGCAAAAGAATCAATCAGTAGAGTGAAGATACAACCTATAGAATGGGAAAAAAATTTTGCCAGCTATTCCTCAGACAGAGGACTAATATCTAGAATATATAAAGAATGCCAAAAAATTAAATCACTTAAAATTAAAGACCCAGTCAAAAAATAGGCAAGAGAAATGAACAGATAGTTCACAAAGTAAGAAATACAAATGGTCAACAAATATATGAAAAAATGTTCAACATCTCTGGCCATTAGAGAAATGCAAATAAAAACAACACTAAGATTTCATTTTACTCCGGAAAGAATGGCAATCATTAGGAAATCAAATAACAAATGTTGATGTGGCTGTGGTGAAAAAGGAACTCTCCTCCATTGTTGGTGGGATGTAAATTGGTACAACCATTATGGAAAACAATATGGAGATTTCCCAAAGAACTGAAATTAGAAATTCCACATGACCCAGCCATTCCCCTGCTAGGCATCTTCCCTAAAGAGCTTAAGACATCATACTACAGCGATACATGCATATCAATATTTATAACAGCATAATTTACAATAGCTAAATCCTGGAAGCAGCCTGTATACCCATCAACACATGCCTGGATAAAGAAAATGTGGTAACTATATATACTGGAATATTACTCAGCTATAAAGAATGACATATTTGAGACATTTGTAGGAAAATGGATGCACCTGGAAAACATCATGTTGAGTGAAATAAACTAGACACACAAGCTTAAATACCATATAGTATCATCTCTCATTTGAGTGAGGCAAGGAACCAAGAAAATGATAAAGGGACAAGGGGATGGATCTCTTGCAATGGGAAAATGGTCCAAAGGAACAGGGGCAAGGGGTGAGGAGGAGGTGGGAGATAAGAGAAATAAAGATGTGGCATGTACAGGACCCAAGTAACCCAAAGTAACGTAAACACTATATGCCATAACATGAGCTAAGACAATATCAACAAATATGAAAAAGGGGATGGGGAACCAGAGGAGGAGGTGGGAGGGGAAGGGAACGGGAAAGGGTTGTTAAAAAAGAACAAGCTGTAAAACATACACATACCCACTCCCCAAGATCATTGCAAATTGCATGAATTGGAAACATGTACTAATAAAACAAAAATAAAAGCTTTTTAAAAGGTAAGTAACCTTGCTTTATAACAACTGGTTCTGGCAATAACTAATCCAGTGAAGGAAAAGTAAGAACTCACTCTTTTAAGACAACATTAATCCATTTATGAGGGCCCCACCCCTGTGACCCAAACACCTCCCATGAGGTCCCACCTCCCAACACTGCTGCGTTTAGAAATTAAGCATTAACGTGAATTTTGATGGGACAAACCATATTCAAACTATAGCAATTGCCAAGTCAGAAGTGGCATCCACAATGGCTCTGACTGTGGTATTAATAATGCCTTTGCTATCACAGGTAAATACTGACAAAATTCGGGGGCCTGTTCACCAAGTAAAGTGTCTGGTACTTCGGGTGAATTATCAATGTTCTATTCTTATCGCCATCAAGCAAAAACTTGTTTGAACCTCACACAAAAGCAATTCCCAAAAGAAAGCATACGGGATTCTTTGAGTATAGGAGACAGTGCATACCTCACTTGAAATGCTACCTGATCCTTTACATGAGCTAAACCACAAATCAGTGTCCTTGAAATGGGGCCCAGACCTGAAGGACAGTAAGATGCCATCCTTAAAGCTGTAGCACATCCTCTGCTCTCCAAAAAATTTTTTCCAAAAAAATTTTTGAGGGCCCCCCAAAGCCTAAATGACCCTTTGAGCTACCAGTCGATGAATGATGATTCTGCCCAATGGGATTTCTAACAAATAAGGCCCTTGAGGTTAGATTTGGCCCAGAAGAGCCTCTTAGGGTTTTGTACCTGTCATCCTTATATTGCTACCAGCCACACCCATTAGGAAAAACAGCTATTACTGAGTCCTTGTTGAAATTGCACACCTGACGCATAGAGGCCTTGTGACTCTCCAGCCTGACAATACGATTTTTGGTTATTGATTCAGACTCAATGACTAACAAGATGGGAAGACCCCAACAAGTCTCGTTTGTCAAAAGAAAATCGTATATTCAAGCTGTCCTGGTCCCAGCAGCATCTTTGCTTTACATGAAAATGGAACAACTACCCATTTGGGAGAAATTTTATTTCCTAGCATGCCAACTAGTACAAGAATGTTAGGCTTAATGGGGCCCTTGAGTCACAGAGGTTCCCTAAATGCCTGGATCTCATCAACTAATGACTTGGTTAAGCTAAAATCTGATGGTTTCAATGGGCTATGTGGCTATTCAACCTCAGCAGAACTGTAAGTGGATGTAGGCACTCCACACAGCAGCAGGAAAAACTCAAGGCCATTTTCCTAACTCTGCCCAATATTGTCTTTGCTATTTATTGACTAGTGAGCTACTACTAATGACCTAGCTGTTTGGTTTCCCACTTGAAAAGATGAAAGACTGAGACTAGACTGCCTTCTTTAGTATCATGGACTGTGGGAATAGATCAGAGCTACTAATTGAATGGTCTGGGTCACCAATGTAGATGCCTATGGTGAGGACCTACTCTCTGATGGAACTCACTGGAACCAAGCTGCTGATTGAGACTTCACTGCCCAGCTACTGTCACTGGTACTTGGACCAATCACAACACTGAACATGGCATCCATCCATTGCCACAGACTGGGCACAAATTACAGGACTCTGTTTTGAAACAGAAGCTACCATTGCACACCAAATTGTGACTCCTATAAGATGACGCACTGTGATAAGGAAGGGCACATTACATGAAGTGTGGCTCCATTTGTTCCTGGCAAATTAACTACATCACACCTCAAACCCCCTCTCAGAGTTATCAAAGATGTTATCTCTCTGTTGATATTTCAAGATAAGTGTTGCTGTTTCAAATTGTTCAGCTAACTCCAGCCGCAGAATTGTGGTTGTTTTCAGTTTTCTGGACTATTTGCAGACTGAACATGGTGCACTTTTTATTGCAAAAGCCATGAAACAATAGTCAAGGTATTTGATTGACCTCCTATTCCCACCATTCACTGGCATCTGATATTGTTAAGTGTTAGAATGGCCTCCTCAAAAACTGAGGGATAGCCCAGCTATTGAGTACTTGCCTAGTATATATGAGGCCTTGGGTTTCGGCCTCAGAACTCAAAAATTTAAAAAATTGACTCGGAGTTTAGAACCTCCCTCCCTCACCTCCTCATCCACAAACCTTAGGCAGTCTGGTCAGTGAATATGGCTGATCTCAGAAAGAGATTTTCATTTGACTACTCCCTCGATAAGGATCAGAGCAAAGGGCACTGAGGATCATATTGATATATTTTTAAAATCTGAGATTCTGACTTAAACATTCCTGGGTATAACTTTTCTTTGCTCTAATAGGAACCTTACACTATAGTGGTTGGTAACCCTCTTGGTGGCAGCCCAACCAGAAGGGAATGTAAGGGACTTTAATTCTGGTCAGCCACTTGGATGCTCTGGTTGCAATGACATTGTCCTACATCATTGTAATTACCGCCTAGTTCAGTACACTGCTTGCTATGTCCTTCTAGAGCAGTGATGGCAAACCTTTTAGAGCTTTCAATGATAACAAACAGCCAGCTTCGGCACGCATGCCACAGTTTCACCACTACTGTTCTAGAGTGACTGGCATGGGCCCAAGTACAGAATATAACAGAACTCTGTAAACCTACAAAAATGCCCCGTTTTTGCACCTCACTCATTCAGATGGAAGGTCTGAACTCATAGGGGACGGCTAGAAAAAAGATGAACTTATAGCTACTAGAGTGAGCCACAGTAATAATGCATCACTATAGAGGGAGAGCAATAACCCAGTGTCTAAAAAGGAAACCCCAGAAGGAACAGGAGGGAGAGACATTTACAATCTTGTCTTTTGAAACCCACTGGGAGTCTTCCTCTCAAAGTGAAATCTGCTACATCTCCCCAAACTGTTGACAAGGGCCTTAAATTTAACTGTTGTATCTGTCAACCCTCTCCCTTCTTAAGGAGGACCCCAGTCTTGCATCTCAAATGCAAAAGCACTTGTCAACACTTCCAAATGGTTTCTCCCCCCACCACCCTAGCTCAGTTATTCTGTGAGGCAAAAAGAAGCCACGTGGCTGGCTGGTGGTGTAGACATGTATGACTGGTTAGAATGATTGCCATTTGATGGCCTCTCCAATAACAAGAACCAGAATCAAGTTTTTACGAAGAATTGAGAACTGTTGATAGTATTGAACTTTACCTGAACCCTATAAATAGTAACAGTTAAGAAATCCCTATACCTTTTTGTTTTCCTTCTTTAGAAATGATTTACTACAAAGAACCAGTTTTCCCCATAGGGTTTAGCTAAGGCTTGTTGTCTGCCCTCCATCATGACTCTCCTAAGACTCTTGGATGACTACCACCTACATGTAACAAGGCCAGATGCAGACCTTTCCCTTTTTGGCCAAAACTGCAGACAAGGCCTGAAAGATACCCTCCAATTCTTTTTTCTTTGTCTCATGAATGATAACTAAGCTGCTTTTGAAACTAGCTAGACACAGAATAAACATTTCCTTGTCAGCTGGCTGAGACTTCTACTGATTGCAAAAACACTCTCCCCCCTGTACATCCCTCCACCTATAACTTGTGTACTCCTCCCTAAAAAAGTATTTTAAAAAATCACCCTGCCATGACTTTACTGCTTGAATCTGCAATGCTCTTTTCTTCCTTCCTTCCTTGCTTCCTTCCTTTCTCTTTCTTTCTTTTTTGTACGGGGGATTGAACTCAGGGTCTTCCACTTGCAAGGCAGGTGCGGTGCCACTGAGCTAAATCCCCGGCCCCTGCAACGCTCTTTCTATTGCCTGAATAAAACCAATATTCTTACTTGTTCATGTTTTACCTTGGACAGTTTGTTGCCATGACTTGGATAGGACAAGGAGTCTACTTCCAGGCCCCTTTTCTCTACCCATCATGTTTCTCTCCTGATCACTGATTTGGGGATCCATACAGAGTTCAACCTCTGATACTTATGCTGTAGATCAGTGGTGGTGAACCTATAGCACAAGTACCATAGCAGGATGTTTGCATCATAGAAAGCTCTAAAAGGTTCGCCATCACTGCTCTAGATGTTGTCCATGTAGCAAAGTAAGGATGTGATTTTCATCCTTTGAATACTCTTTCAGTTTGGTTTTGTTTCTGGTTTTTGTTTACTCTTGGTTTTCATTGCAAACTCTCAATCCAATCCGCAATTCCTTCAAAAAACTCTTGCCAATTACAGTATATGCTATGCTGACATTTCAGGTGGTTAACTCCAAAACTGGCATAACTGGGCTGGGGATTTAGCTCAGTGGTTCTGGCGCCTGCCTTGCAAGCGCAAGGTCCCAAGTTCAATCCCCGGTACCAAAAAAACCAAAAATCAAAATTGGCATAATTTTACTAAGGACCACTTAGAAATATAATGGCCCCTTTGCAGCACTTGAGATCTTCCTAAATGTATTAATTTGTGAAGCACTCCAAATCCTGAGGCACTATGATCTCTTCTTACCACTGCTCAGCTTTTTTTTTTTTGTACAAGGGGGAAAATTGGGAAAATGTCTCCAATCTGTCTCTAACTGTATTGTCCCTTAAGAACTTTCTTTCACCACCAGTTCACTCTTCTATCTCTTCTTTAACCCCCAACTGAACTTCACATCCCTTTTCTCATCTAGAACCCTCCATCTGTGCCACCTCAGTCTGCCCCTTTTCCACTCCTTCATCCTCCACTCTTCTTTATCCTCTCTAGTTCCATTAAATTCTCCTGCTCCTAAATCCGCATCCTAACCTGTATTGTTGGTCTTTCTCCACCAGCAATGAAAAGAAGGCCAATGCTCTGAGAACAAGCATTCTTTATGCCTTGACCTTGCTCAGATTTACATGCTATTGTTAAAGACTTCCCAACTCCCTGTAAGAATGAAGAAGAATTTAGTAATAGATTCAGATTGGTCCTTGGGGCATATTCTCCTGGGCTCCTTGATTTATATCAACTTGTACAACTGCTAGGAGGCAGATATGGACCTTCAAAGAAATCAGAACACCCCAAACCACATGTGCAAGTTAAAACCATAGGGCAGAGGAGTAGACAACAAAGACAAATTGATCTCTAACTACAGACAGAGATAGAAAATGGATGGACTATACCAGTCTTGCTCTTAAAGATCAAACCACATCTGTCTCAGTCAGTAAGTTCATCAATACCTTACAACCAGAAATTGGAGACATTATTCAAAAATACAACATATCGGCAAAATACTCTTCCCTCA
This sequence comes from Heterocephalus glaber, assembly GCF_000247695.1. The sequence continues at coordinate 308,998 of NW_004624978.1, read as the reverse complement.
TAAATAGATACAGTAGCTCAACACCTTAAGATTTGACTACAGAAAAGGTCAAATCAACACAATACAACTTAAGTAATCAGAAAGGGACAAACCAGGGCCATCTGCTCCCCTTAAAACTCCCATGGAGGGCTAGGGATGGTGGAATGTTTTGCCTAGCATGCACAAGGCCTTGGGTCCCATCTCCAGCACTGCAAAAATTAATTAATTTTTAAAGGCACACAGACAAGGGATACTTGCAGATATCATTATGGAAAGGGGAGAGGAATTAAACTTGGGATTTCCTGGCACTAAACACAAAAGAGAACCAAAGTCTAAAATCCATTTCCCCAGTGACTTTTCTTTTTTTTTTGGTACCAGGGATGGAACTCACGACCTTGCCCTTACAAGGCAGGTGCAGTGCCACTGAGCTAAATCCCCAGCCCCCCAGTGACTTTTCTTCAAAGGACCCTCCCCCTTGTATCACAACTGATATTTGAGGAGATAGATGAGTTTATCCTGATTTCAACATTACACAATGCATATACGTATAAAATATCACATGGTATCCCATAGACACATAAATGTCAGTTAAAATTAATTTAAATAAAATTAAATTTAAAAATTAAAACATAAAGATAGATTGAGGCTAAGACTTTACAATAGTAACAAAATTCAGATAGTCACAGAAATAAAAGTAAAAAATTTAAAAATCAGGGCCAGGGATTTAGCTCAGTGGTTCCAGCACTGGCCTCGCAAGTGCAAGGTCCAGAGTTTGATCCCCGGTACCAAAAATAAAATAAAATAAAATAGAATTTGAAAAAATAAAAATTAGTTGGGTCTAGTGGTGCATGACTATAATCCAAGCTACTGAGGAGGCTGAGGCAGGAGAATCACAAATTTGAGGCTAGCCTTGGCAACTTAGTGAGAATCTGTCAAAATAAAAAATAAAAACAGCTGGAAATGTAGTTCAGTGGCAAAGTACTTGCCTAGCATGCATGAGGCCCTGGGTTTAATTCCCAATGCTACAATCAATCAATAAAAATTAATAAAAACAGAAAAGTACTCAAATAAAAATGCAAGAGTGGGTTTTTCCCCAAATACAGCTGAGCAATGAGGAAAGCCTTTCTAAAAAAGGTTGATAAACTCAATTAGATAAAATGCATGAAAAAAACACCAAAATTTTCATTTAGAAGATAAATGAGGGGCTGGGTATATAGCTCAGCAGTAGAGCATGTGGAGGCCCTAAGTTCAACCCCCAGAACAAACAAAAAAGACAAATGAGAAGCAGGGGAAAAGATATTTGGGACATATAAAAAAGCAAAGAACAATGCTCTTAGTATATAAATAGCAACAACCTAACAAAAAAATGAGCAAAGGAAAATTTAAAACAGTTAAGAAAAAATAATAAAATTGATTCTTTAAATACAATCAGTAAATTCAATCTCAGCCATAATATGACAAATGTAAATTAAATTTGTACTGAAATACCATGTTTTAACCAATCAGATTGGCTAAAAAGAAAAACCAAACATGACAAAACACCGTGTTGTCCTGGATAAGGTGAAAACAGGCACTCATATACAACTGATACAACCCACAAGGCGGGCAAGTTGACATATCTATCAAAAATACAAGTGTAATCAGACACACAAGCTTTAATACCATATGGTATCTCTCCTTTGAGTAAGGCACAGTACAAAGAGATCAACAGAAGATGGATAAAAGGAGACAAGAAGATGGATCTTTGGCAAATGGGAAGGGGTCCAAGAGACTAAGGACAAGGGGTAAGGGGAGGGGGGATAAGTAGCATAAAGATATGCCATGTACAGGAACCTAATAACCTCAATGAATTTAACATTATATGCTCTAACATGAACTAAGATTAATAATACCAACAAGAATGAGATGGAGAAAAGGACTTGAGAGAAGCAGGGGTAGAGGAGAGAAGGGGAAGGGGATTAAAAGAAACAAGCTGTGTTATGTACATGTATCCACTCCCCAAGATAACTGTAAACTGCACGTACTGCAAATTTACTAAAAAAAAAATAAAAATGTATATATAATCTGTCCTGGGAATTCACTTGCAGAAATTTCTCTTTAAGCATACTCTCCCTTGTATGAACTGAGACATGTATAACCATATTCACTACAGCACTGTGCCTAATTGTAAAAGACTGGAAATACATTAAATGTCCATTAATAAAGGACAGGTTAGTATATATGAATTTTTTTTAACATATTACTTTTTTTTTGAGAGAAGGTCTCACTGTGTAATTCAGGATGGCCTCAAACTCATGATATAGCCCAGCAATCCACCTGCCTCAGCCTCCCAAATGCTAGGATTATAGGTATGTATCACCATGCTCAGTATATGTATGTGTTCATATGTGTGTGTGTGTATCATACATAGATATGTGTATTTTATCAGTATATGTTTGGAGTACATGATGCTTACATTCATCTTAGGGAATGGGTATATATACTTAACATATCTTCATTCTTTTTATTCCCCTTCCCCTCCCTACTCACTTCCCTCCCTCCATCTGTAGACTCCTTCTTCCATTTTCATTATTATTATATTATCAGTTCATATTTTCAACATATAAAAATTACATTCTGAGGCAGGAGGATTGCTGTGAGTTTGAGGCCAGCCTGGACTACATAATGAGTTCAAGGCCAGCCTGAACTACATAATGAGACCCTGTCTCAAAATACAACAAAAAAAAGATTACATTCATTGAGGATAGTTGGTATATTTTGATACAGCTGCATAATGAAATAAGATTTAGCCTTTAAAAGGAAGTAAACATTAAACATACTAAACCTGAATTATCACCAAGATTTATTAAGACAAACAAGTGCTAGAAGTTATATTTTATTTTATTCACAAAATTTCTGAATCTGAATTTAATTTGTATGATTCTAAATTCTATTACATTCCTCAAGCATAATTTTTATGGCTCTCAAAACTGTTGTTTCTTCTTCTTCTTTTTTTTTTTTTTTTGTACCAGGGATCGATCTCAGGACCTTGCGCTTGCAAGGCAGGTGCGGTGCCACTGAGCTAAATCCCTGGCTATATTTTATTATACTTGTTGCTGTTGGAGATTAAATCTAGATCCTTGCATATGCCAAGCAAGTGCTCTACCACTGAGCTACACCCTCAGTCTGGAAGTTTTATATGCTAACATTTTGGTTTAAAAATGAATACAGGTTTGTATATGTATTTGTGTGGATGTGCACACATGTGGCTTTGTTCAAAGAGACCTGTAGCTGTTTTTGGAAAGTGCATATGTGTTTCTGGAATCAAAACTGGAGGAGAGGGCCAGGGATTTAGCTCAGTGGTTCTGCCGCCTGCCTCCCAAGAGCAAGTTTCCAAGTTTGATCCCCAGTACCAAAAACAAAACACAACAAAACAAACAAAACCTGGAGGAGATATACATATACATATATATATGTACATATATATACTTTTTTTCTTTTGAAAAGACTTGTCATGAAATAGAACATTTGTGCAGAAAAATACTTGAAACATAAATATTCAGTTTAACTATTTAAGGCATGCCAGGCATGGTGGTGCACACCTGTAATTCCAGCACTTGGGAGGCTGAGGCAAAAGGGCTGCTGTGAGTTCAAGGCCATCCTGGGCTACATAGTGGGTCCAAGACCAGTCTGAACTACATAGAGACCCTGTCTCAAAAAAGAAAACAAGTAATGCTACAGTGTAGCATTGATACATATACCCTGTACATCAGCCAAGGAGTTCTGTTGGATCTTTTCCTAGGAAAAGAACTGTTTCCTCATATGGTACACATACACTTGGATGTTTTAAATGTTTTCCAGATTGCTCCAATTTATACTTCCATCAGCAGCATATGAGAGCTTATGCTGCTTCTCATCCTTGCTGAGGATACAAGTTTCACAGGTGGGTGAATAGCTCAGTGAGAGAGCATTTGCCTGTCAAGTGCAAGGTCCTGAGTTCCATCCCCAGCACTACAAAAAGAAAAAGTTTCATAAAATTTACCTGTCATGCATCCATTTTCAAGTATATCCTGGAGGATATGACCCCACAAAATGAGGAAGTAAGCCAAGAAATAGACACAAGCTCTACCAAACAGGGTTATCTGACACAAGACAGAGGTGAAGGGGATTTCCTAGGAGATGGTGAAGGGGCGTGTGTCAGGGTGACCCCAACCAGGCAACAAGCCCCAGGATAGGTTTCTTTAAAGAGAAAACATTAGTGCCCAGAAGTGAGATAGGTCCTACCTATTACTAGCTGTGTACTTGGCCAGACTTGCTCTCTAAGCTCCAGTTTTCTCTTCTCTACAATGGAGATAAACAAATTTTACAAAAGATCTAATGCCATTACTCCTCAAAATCTTTAATGAAGTTAAAGGGGACCAATACTCCCAAAGTCATTCCTAGAGGCAAGCATTACCCTGATACCAAAACCAAAGAAGGATCCAACAGAAAAAGAGAATTACAGGTGAATCTCTTCAGTGAACACAGATGTAAAAATCCTCAAAAGGGTACTGGTGAGGGCCAGGGATTTAGCTCAGTGGCAAGTGCAAGGTCCTGAGTTTGACTCCTGGTACCCCTCTCAAAAAAGATACTGCTGAATAGAATACAGCAAATAATCAAAAAGATTATACATCATGGCCAAGTAGGATTCATCCCAGGGATGCAGGGATGGTACTACATATGTAAATCAATAAATGTAATACACTATATTAACAGGACCAAGGACAAAACCTACATGATCATCTCAGTAGATGCAGAAAAATCATTTGACAAAGTTCAACACCCATACATAATAAAAACCCTCCAGGCCCGGGGATTTAGCTCAGTGGTTCCAGCGCCTGCCTCGCAAGCGTAAGGTCCCGAGTTCGATCCCCAGCACAAAAAAATTAAAAAAAAAAATAATAAAAATAAAAACCCTTCAGAAAATTGGAATAGAAGGCTCTTATCTCAATCTGATGAAAGCCATCTATGACAAACCAACAGCCAACATCATACTAAATGGACAAAAACTGAAATCTTTCATTCTAAAATCAGGAATAGGGCCAGGGATTTAGCTCAGTGGTTCTGGCGCCTGCCTCGCAAGTGCAAGGTCCCAAGTTTGATCCCTGGTACCAAAAAATATATAAATAAATAAATAAAATCAGGAATAAGACAAGGATGTCCTGTTCAATATAGCTCCGGAAACACTAGCCAGAGCAATTAGAGAAGAGAAAGGAAGAAAAGGAATAAAGATAGGAAAGGAAGAACTTAAATTGTCATTATTTTCAGATCACATTATATTCTATGTAGAAGACCCCCAAAATTCCACAAAAATTCCTAGATTTAACAACCATATTCAGCAGTGTAGCACAATACTAAGTCAAAAATCAATAGCATTCCTCTCCACGAATAACAAACTCAGTGAGAGAGAAATTAGGGAAACAACACCTCTCACAATAGCATCAAGAAAAATGAAATACTTAGGAATCAATCTAATGAAGTGAAAGACCTTTACAGTGAAAACTACAGCACTCTGAAAAAGGAGACTGAGAGGATATCAGAAAATGGAAAGACATCCCCTATTTTTGGATAGGCACAACCAATACAGTGAAAATAGCCACACTTCCAGAACTGTTACACAGATTTAATGCAATCCCAATCAAATACCAATAATATACCTCATATAACTACAGAAAACAATCCTAAAATTCATATGGAGCCAAAAGAGACCTAGAAGAGCAAAAGCTACTTTGAGCAATTACGGCAAGGCAGAGGACATCACAATCCCTGACTTGAAGTTATACACAAAGCTTTAGTCATATATACAGCATAGTACTGGCAAAAACAAAAAAGAAACAAAAACAAACAAACAAACAAAAACCAGACCTGCGGATCAATGGGATAGAATAAAGGATGCAGAAACAACTCCAAGTACACTCAGCCACCTTATCTTTGACAAAGGAGCCAAACAACTTCACTGAAAGAAAGATAGCCTCTTTAATAGATGGTGCTGGGAAAACAGGCTTTCCCCATTCTGAAGATTAAACCTATACCCATATCTTGCACCATGCATTAAACCAAAATCGAAATGGATCAAAGATCTAAATATTAAAACAGAAACACTTAATCTGCTGGAAGATAGAATAGGTAAAACTCTTTAAGACACAGGTGTAGGCAGACTTTATGAACAAAACCCCGAACCCACAGAAAATACAAGGGACCAAGAACAGGGAACACAACAAATTAAAAAGCTTTTGCAATAAATAAATAAATAGCTTTTGCACAGCAAAAGAAACCACCAACTCAGTGAAGAGACAACCCACAGAAACAAAGGAAAAAAATTTTACCAGCTACTCCTCAGACAAAAGACTAGTATCTCGAATATATAAAGTACTCACAAAAACCAGACCCCCTAAACTTAAAGACCCATCCAAAAATGGACATTTGAAATAGATACTTCTCAGATGATGAAGTACAAACAGCAAATAAATATATGAAAAAATCTTCAACATCACTGGTCATTTGAGAGATGCAAATTAAAATGCAACAGAGATTCCATCTCACTCTAGAAAGAATGGCTATCATCAAGAAATCAACCAATAGCAAATGACGGGGCTATAGGGGAAAAGAACCCTTCTTCACTGTTGGTGGGAGTGTAAATTGGTACAACTACTACAGAAATCAGTATGGAGATTCCTCAAAAACCTAAAAGTAGAGGTTCTATTTGACCTAGCTCTTCTAGGTATCTTCGTGAATTAAAAACATCATACTACAGTGATATATGCATACCTATGTTTATAGCAGCACAATTTATAATAGCTAAATCTTGGAAACAGCTCATATGCCCATCAATGGATAAAATTTGGTTTTTACATATAATGAAATACTATTTTGCCATAAGAAGGATAAACTTGCTGGGTGTGGTGACACCCGCCTGTAATCCCAGCACTCAGGAGGCTGAAGCAGGAGTATCACCACAAGTTTGAGGCCAGCCTGGGCTACATAGTGAGTTTAAGACCAGCCTGGACTACATACTGAGACCTTGTCTCAAAAAACAAACAAAAAAACCCCATAAACTTGAAACATTTTTAGTAAATGGATGCACCTTGAGAACATAATTTTAAGTGAAATAAATCAGACACCCATGTTTAAATATTGCAGTTTTTCTTGCGTGAGAAATACAAAGGGTAAATAAGGAGCAAAATGGAGGACAGACACTGGGAAGTAGAAAGAAAATGTTCAAATGAGAAGGGGAACAAGGGAGGGGGAGGGGGAAAGTAAAGAAGAGGAAAGGGGAAAAAAGAGAATGGAAGGAAAAGAATGGGAGGAAGGAAATAGAGATAGAATAGAAGGAAAACAATGGGAACAAAGTTTTGTAAACAGGAAAAGGAAGAAGGGTTGAAGGGAGGGAGGGGAATGGGAAAAAAAGAATTAAGATATATGTATTACATTCAGGTACAAATTCCCTGTGATGAATGTGATCATTATGTATGTCAAAAATGTACCAATAAATATTAATTTAAAAAATAAAATGAGGATAAAAATAGTTTCTACTTCACAAAGAGCACATATAAAGTGCATGCAATACTACTGGACATATGGTAAACCCTGACAAGTACTTGTAATCACTATCACTATGAATTGCACAGCAGGGTAACCACTGTGCAGTAGTAATGCACTACATATTTCAAAGTAAGAATAATTCCCAATGTCTCATCCTGAAAAATGACAGGTAAGTACAGTGATGGACATGTTAGCTTGACTTAGTCATGCCACATTTTACACACACACACATATATCAAATAATCCATACATATTTTAATTATGATTTGTCAATAATAGAAAAGTATTATTATCACTATGATTATTACCTACATGTTTCAATATATGCAGTGGAGATTTAAATGAATGGGAAGAATGTGGAGTTGAATTATTTATTTTTATTTTATTTATTTATTTGCTGTGCTAGGGACCAAACCCAGGGCCTTGCACATGCTAGGCAAATAGTCTATCACTGAGCTACACTTCTAGCCC
>NW_004624978.1:270637-293529 GCF_000247695.1 Heterocephalus glaber | reverse complement strand
TCTTCTGAAAATATTAAAGTATTATAGTTATTTTTATAGTATAACAAGGACAGATTTCTCAAACATACCCTGACATTTTTATCAAGCTCAAAGCTAAAGCCTTGAACTACCTTTTCTTAGTCAACAGTGTATTAAAGTCAGTGACAGTTTGTCTAAACTTATTACCATCAACATGGCTTGTCTTTAATTATCAAAGATGTCTTATATACTTTAAAATGACACATAGAGAACATACATATACAAATTCATACATGTATAATTTATTAAAGTAGATTTAAAATTAAAAAAAAAGAAAGTGTATATGAAACACAGATAAATTTTGTATTTATATTTGGCTCCAGTCCCCAAAATATCTCATTTTGCATATGCAAATATTACAAAATTTAAATAAATCCAAAATCTGAAAACAGTTCTGATCTTAAGCATTTTGTGGTTTTTTTTTTTTTTTTTGGTACCGGGGATTGAACTCGGGACCCTGCGCTTGCGAGGCAGGTGCCGGAACCACTGATCTAAATTCCCGGCCCTATGATCTTAAGCATTTTGGATAAGGAACACTCAACCTGTACTGGAAATTCTAGGCAGCATAATAAAGAATGAAAAAAAAGAGAGGAAAAAATAAAACTCTCCCTGTTTGTGTATGACATGATTGCTTATTAAACAACAAAAAAAGAATCTACCAAAAAAGATGTAAAATTTAAATTGAGTTCAGCAAAATTGTAGGATCCAAGATCAACACACAAAACTCAACTGTACTCCCATATAATCAGCAAATACGCAGAAACCAAAATTTAGAAGACAATGCCACGTACAACTACTTAGGAGCAAACTTAACAAAACATCTACACAACTTGTATGCTGAAAACTACAATACACTCTAAAATAACTCAAAGATAATCTAAATGGAGATATTCTGTGAAAATGGATTGGAAGAATTCACAGTTAAGATGTAAATTCCTCCCAAGTTGATATACAGGTTTAACACTATTCCTACCAAAATCCCAGCAACATGTTTTGTGAGTACAGACAAGATTATTATAAGATGCACATGGAAAAGCAAAGGAACTAAAAGAGCTAAATACTGTTTAAAAAGAACAAAGTGGAAGTAATCACTACCCGATTTCAAGACTTACTATACACATCTACAGTAATCAAGACAGTGTGGAACTACTGCCACATAGACACATAAATCAATGGGGCGGAATGGAGAACCCAGAAAGAGCTCCCACACAATTATGGTCAATTTGTTTTTGACAAAGGTGTAAAACAAGTCAAGAAATGAAGGATAATCTTTCCAATAAATGGTGCTTGAGTAACGGGACAATTCATAAGTGAAATGTGCCTCGACCTGAATCTCACATTATACAAAAATTAACTGATAATGTATTATTGACAGCAACGAGGATAAATGAACAAATCACCACCACGGTGAAGAATATCTCTCTCCTTTTACAGTAATAGAAGAAGCACACACACAAAAAGACGGATTTTGTATGACATAACTGACACCTAAATAAATATTATTTTCCAGTTAGAAAACATTGCTAAAAATTCACCACGGACTAGGCCATAGGTTTCCTCATATTTCAAAAATAAGCTTCACGTAGACATTTTTCTCACCCCGAAAACAAACTGAGCTTAGAAATTCGTTAAAAGGATAAATTTGGGGGAATTGAAAACGCACTTCTAAATAATTCCTGGGTAAAAGACAAAAGGTAAAAGACGCCTAAAAAGCATTTAAAACATAATGTACCAAACCAGCGGGGCTTAAAGTGAACTTTAAAACCTTAACGTTGATATCGGCAAAGAGAAAAGCCTGCAAGATAATGGGCGAATCGTCCAACTCAAGTTAGACAAACGATTCCATCGCTGACAACACAGAATCCCCAGCACTCACCCTCCCTGGTCGACCATCACCTCCACATCCCTCCAGCAGTGAGTTGAATCCGCTTGACAACTATCAAACCGCGGCTGAGAACCGCAGCTGCTTCCGGTCACCGCCGTGGCACCGCCCCTTCTTGGGTTTGGGGGCTTCGCCCCGGGGTGGCAGGAAGGTCTGCGCACGCGCAAAATCACCCTCGCGGTCTCAGCAGAGTCAAGGAGGCGTTGTTACGGAGTCGAGGCTTTGGGGCGTTTGATGCCCATGGCAGTGTTGTTAGGCGGGAAACATGGCCGCGCCTAGGTCGCGTTTCCCTATGGGATACGCCATGTTGGAGGAGTCCCCATTCCGTACTGAGGATGAGGACGTTTCTAAATGCACAGAGTAGGGGTGTGGAGACTGTCCCACTGGCGGCCGGGGACGGGAGTGGAGACTGTTCTGTGAACAGGTTTACTGGAAGAGAAGTTTCTTTAAATCTGTAATCTACAAAGCTGAGTATACCATTCCGAGAAGCTGAGAGCCTCTTATAAAGTCACCAAAGCGCGAGCAGCTGTCTTCTGGTCCATACTACTGGATGAAAAAGCGAGGGGTGGTGGTGGAATCAGGCTGGAACATACCATGAGGGGGAAGGGGGGGGAAGTCAGTGTTAAATTTCCTACCCCTGTCGTGCCAATGGAGTTTAGCTGTGGGGTTTGAATGCTCCCTTAAGCTACCTTATTTCCCTCTCCATCTATCCCAACTAAAAGTATGTACCAATAAAAACGTTTGATGTGTCCTTAGTCTAATGCACAATCAATAAAAACATCTTTAGGAAACTTACTATCTTTATTTCCTCACAAAGAAAAATCTTAGTGACAGTGCCCTTATGTTGCAAATGTAGCTTATTACCAGATTTTGATTTTTCCCTTCAACCAGTTTGCTGCCCCTTTCACCTCCAATGTGGAATTCTGGAGGTGCCCCTGCCCTGTTGGGAGATGTCAGGGCAGAAGGGGAAGGGAATCGTGCTGCCTTTCATCTGATTATGCCTATTCATTCTGCAAAACCAAGTTCAAATCTCCCCACCCTGCCACCCCCGAAATCCTCCTGAGAGAGAAGAAGGCTCTGTGCTCTACTAAATGCACAGGATCCTCAGATAACAAAAGTATTTTGAAGGGACCTAGTGTTGGCTGAGGTGTGAACTTGCTGGGGGCCACATTTTAACAATCTGGAATGTAAGATGTGTCTCCAAGTCAGCATATAACCATCCGAAACTAATTTATAGTCTGACAGATTCATCAATCAATGAAGGAGACCACACAGCAGAGAAACCATGGGGCAGCTCACTAAATAAAGGAAAAAATAGAATTCTTAGAGGATTCTAAAGAAAGGTGGCGTTCAGATGAAATGTAAATGAAGCAGTGTTTGGAGGAGCTCCAAGCAAGGCTAAGTGTGAAGGGACCAACATGGCAAAGTGAACCCAGAGTCCTGTTGCCTTGGAAACAATGAAGATAGCTGTAGGATGCATTCTCCAGACACCCCATATCTGGAGCTGCGTACCTGGGCTGGAACCAAGACTTGCTTTTCTACGTCCAAGTGACTTAGAATCTCCTCTAGGAGTCAGGTGTTTCATTCTCACTGATACCATTTCAAACAGCAAAGTTTCTAATTGTCTATGATTATAGTTATAAGTTTCTCAGTGACTAATGTGCTACCATAAAGAACCCTAACTTGGAGCAGTAGCCACTTAAAATAGGAGTTCTTTAGAGCTTTATAGCTGCAGCCCGTCCTTGGGGGATATGTTTCATCTTAATTTTACATCTAGCTTGATCTGTGTCTGTTCTCACATCCTGATAAGTGGCAGGAGAGATTTCATAGTCTGAAATAGTTTTTGCCTTCTTAGAGGAACAGACTACCCCAGATACTCTTTCTGCTTCTGCATCCCTTGTCTGGATGTGTTCATTCAATGAATAAATGAAAGAAGAAATGGACCCAGTGGAAGCATATTTGATATGAATACACTTCTAGTAGAGTGCCAGGGATTATTATTAATGTTGTTTAGTGTCATAATGTTACAGAAATCTCGGAAAGAAATACACAGAGACACAGAATTCGGACAAAACAATAAAATTTCTTCTCGCGAGCGGGCGGGAACGCCAGAAACCGGTCAGGTCAGCCTCCCGCCCCGTTTGTTCAGCGTTTCCCTTCTTACATCCCCTTTAGCCATTATCTCATCCCTAGTGGTCCTCGATGTGTAAATACAACTCCAGTTCCTATCCACAAGTCACAGACACAAGACAGGCACGTACACATTGCAAATTCGCCCCTGCATGGCAACTCTGCAAGGTCAATGAAGTCACCGGTCAGAGTCAGATAATCATCACCTCAAACAAGGAGTTATGGGAAAAGCAAATATCAAAAGAACACACCACCTATCCTGTTTCCACAACCACCCCAATACTCAATCCACTAAGTCATCCAAAACCTCTCCGTATCAATAATAGTAATATGGTTACATTAGAAAAGCTAGGTCTATCTGTTAGAGCACTTCAGAGAAGAAGGAAAGATAGAGATAGTAAATGCATACTAAAAGTCATTAGTGATGGAGTATGTAAAAATCAAAATATAGGGGCTGGGGATTTAGCTCAGTGGTTTCGCCGCTTGCTGCGCAAGCACAAGGACCCGAGTTCGATCTCCGGTACCAAAAAAACCCAAAAAACAAACGAACAAAAATATCAAAATATAATGAGAGGACATTTTATCGCCAATCTATTTCCAAAACTGTAAGTCTGACAAGATCAAGAGTTGGAGAGTATGTGGACACACAGTATATTTTTTCCCTGTTGAAGGAATATAAATCAGAGCAATCACTAGAAAATAGTTTGGCATTCCCTCTTACAGTGAATATTCACATACCCTGGAATCCAGCGAGGCTACTGTTAGGCATGTATCCAAGAGAAACACTTGTACAAGAAATGTAAGATGAGCACGATGCCTTGTTCACAACAGGGAAAACTGGAAGCAAAAAATGAATTCTCATCAACAGAAGTCAAATTGAATGAACTAGAACAATGTTTAATAATATGGATGAATGGCCAGGAATGTAGCTCAGTAGGACCATGACTGCCTGGCAAGCACAAGGTCCTGAATTCGATCCCCGGTACCAAACAAACAAACAAACAAACAATATGGATGAATGGATAAATAGTAAGAGAAAAAACCACATCATCCCAAAAGATTATATAAAGCATAACACATTTTTATAAAATGAAATGCTTCTAATATAAAGAATATGAACTATTTAGGATTTTGTATGGTAGCAATAAAATTATATGAAAAGGAAACTCAAAATTGGTGAATTTAGGATTGAGGATGGTGTTTACCTTAGTTAAGGGAAGGCAGGACAATGAATTGGGGGACTTCATAGATACAGGAAGGTTATTGCCAAGGTCATACCATTTTTTGGGGGGGGAGGAGTTGTAGGTGCACAAGTCCTAATTATTAAAACTATTTAAATTAATTGTGAAAATTAATCAGATCAGTATCTAAATAAAAAAAGAGAAAGTCTGTGTGAAGTGCTGTTCCTTGGCTGGGGCAAGGAAATCTTTGACCCTAACCCAGAGTTGCCACCTAGTGGTGGAATGAGCAAGAAGCAGGTGTTCCCTGGCCTTGACATCGTGGTCCCTGCCAAAGATGCCCAGGTTCCAAGGCACTGTCCCTTTGGCCAATCGCGTATTTGCTTAAACGTCTCTTCGTCAAACACATTTCTTCCCTGGTCCACCCCACCGCCGTCGAGCTCTTCACCATGTTTCCATTTTCTTTATAGCCGTTCTTTTGCTAAGAAATTATTTTACTCATTGACTGTTTGCTCATTGGATTTTTTAAATCATTAATTAAGTTTATTGGAACAATTTAGATATACATAATGATCACATTCATCATATGGAATTTGTATCTGTACATGATATATCTTGAGTCTTATTTTTTAATCCCATTCCCCTCCCCTCTTCCACCCTTCTTCCCTTTATTTACAAAGCTTTGTTTCCATTTCATCTTTCTTTATTCTTCATTTCTTTATACTTTCTTTATACTCCATTGTATAAAAAAACCCCTGATCGCACGAGAAATATTACAAAGAATCAACATCTGGGCTCTCATCTTATTAAAAAGCTTTTGCACAGCAAGGGAAACCACCAACAGCACGAAGAGACAACCAGCAGAGTGGGAAAAAATTTTGTTAGCTGTTCTCAGACAAAAGACTGATATCTAGAATATATAAAGAACTGGAAAAAAATCAAACCTTCCAAATTTAAAGACCCAATCCAAAAATGGGCATCTGAGATGAATACACACTTCTCAGAGGAAGAAGTAAAAACAGCAAATAAATATACAAAAAAATGTTCAACATCACTGGTCATCCAAGAGATAAAAATTAAATCAATGCTGAGATTCCATCTCACTCCAGAAAGAATGGTTATTATATAAAAAAAACCCTAATAGCAAATGCTGGAGGGGCTGTGGGGGAAAAGGAACCCTTCTCCACAGTTGGTGGGAGTGTAGATGGGTGCAACCACTGTGGAAATCAGTGTGGTGAATCCTCAAAAAACTAAAACTACAGGTTCCATCTGACCCAGCTATTCCCCTTCTTGCTATCTTCCTGAAAGAATCAAAAGCTTCATACCACAGTGATATATGGGTAATACAAACACCCATGCTTACAGCAGCACAGTTTGTAATAGTTATATATTGGAAACAGACCAAATGCTCAAGTAATGAATGGATAAAGAAGATGTGTGTGTGTTTTTTTTTAAGAAGATGTGTTTTTTTTTTGTTTGTTTGTTTTTGGTACCGGGGATCGAACTCGGATCCCTGCGCTTGCGCAGCAGGCAGCAAAACCACTGAGCCAAATCCCCGGCCTGAAGATGTGTTTTTTAATAAAATGGAGTACTACTCAGCCATAAAGAAAAATAGACTTGAGATATTCACAGGTAAATGGATGCACCTAGAATCCATGCTTATTGGCTTTTTCAGCTGATACTCCAATGATTTCTGCTGTTCACATATATGGAAAAATCAACTACTTTCTTTTATCTTTGCTATACAATATGGAAGGAGGCAAAATGCACACACCAAAGACATTTTCTTCAAGTATTTATTCCTTCCAAAGCCTCTGCAGTCTGGACCTGGTGGTGCACCCCTATAATGTCAGCACTCTGGGAGGCTGGGACAGGAGTTTCACAAGTTCAGCTCAGCCTGGGCAACTTAGTGACTTAGCAAAACTCTGTTTTACAAAGGATGTGGGGAGACTGGGAACATAGTTCAGTGTGAAGGTCCTGGGTTCAATCCCAGTGCTGCAAAACAAAACAAAAAGACTCTGAGAGCTTCTCCGGGTGAAACAGCTCTTATAAAATTAATTTGGTGTAAGAAATGTAGAAAATATTAAAATATTTGAAGTTTCTTCTCTGACAGTCTTCCTTTCTTTATGTAGATATGAGTTTCTTACTAATATTGTTTTCCTTCTTCCTGAGGAGCTTCTTTTAACATTTCTCCCATGGCAGATATACCGGCAATGAGTTCCAACAGTGTATTTTGTGGGAGTTTTGTGTGTGTGCTGTTGGAGATCTAACCAAGGGCCTTGAATATGCTAAACAAGCACTTTACCACTGACCTACATACCCAACCTGCTTAGTGTATTTGTGTTTGAGAAAGTCTTTATTTCTTCTTTTCTTTTGAAGGATTATTTACTGGATCTAGAATTCTAGATTGTTGGGGGGGGGGTGTTCTTTCAACATCTAAAACATTTCATTCCACTCCAGTACCACAAAAATCAAATAACGGTATAATTTAAAATAAATGAATAAAAGTAGAATCACAGCTAAAAATATTTCATTCGACTCTCTTATTGTTTGGATGATTTCCAACAAGAAATCTGATGTAGTTCTTACCCTTGTTCTTCTAAGAGTAAGTTTCGTTTCTCCCTCTGGATTCTTTCAAGATTTTCTCTCTGCTTTTCTTCATTTGATTATCATATGCCCAGGTGTAGATTGGTTTTGTATTTATTCTGCTTGCTAGATCTGTGATTTGTTGCCTGCCATTAATTTTTTAGAATTCCTTGCCATTGTTTCTTCAAAGATTTCTTTTGGTCTCTTCTCTTACTACTTTCTAATTATGCATGGCACATGCTCTGCAATTGTCTCACAGTTATTGCATATTCTGATCTGTTTTTCTCATTTTTTTCTTTTTGCATTTAAGTCTGGGAAGTTTCTATCCACATTTCTTCCAGTTCACTGATTCTTTCCTCTCTGTGTCCAGTGTACATATGAGCCCCATGAAAGGTATTCATTTCTGTTGGTTTTTATTTCCAGCATTTCCTTTTGAGGTTTTGTTAGGGTCCTCATCTCTCTTCTTACATTACTCATCTGTTTTAGCATGCTGTCTATGTTTTCCATTAGAGTCTTTAACATATTAAGTTCTCTATTAAATTCTCTGTATGACAGTTTCAAAAATCTGTTATATCTGAATCTGGTTCTGATGTTTACTTTGCCTTTTCAGATTTTTCTTGCCTTGTAGTATACTTCGGTAATTTTTTGTTTAAAGCTGAACATGATGTATGAGGCATACGGGCCTTTAGTGAGGTTTTGTTGTTGTTAAATACAGAGCTGATCTGTACTTAATGCTTATTGTAAGTGCCAGAGGCTTCAGATTCCTCGGTTTTCTTTTTTTCTCATACCTTGGTGCCATTGGATTTCCCCAAGAACTCCTTCATTAAATGGAGTCTGTATATTGCAGCTTTTAGGTGGAATTCACTGTTATTGTGTTGTTGTATTGTATTGCATTGTTATTATACTGTGATGGTAAGGAGTGATGGTGAGGAAGTGTTTTATACTCTTATGATTAAATATAAGTCATCTTGTGGGCCTGAGCCCCCGGGCTGGAATAAGAAATGTTTTTAGCCTTTTTTTCTGCCCCTCAGACAGAAAGGTTCAAAATGGCTGGAGTTGACTGGGTGCATTTCCTACCAGACGGAAAAGTCTCTGAAAAAATTGCTTTTCATAGAGGCTTTCTTTTTTTTTTTTTTTTGCTTAAATTCTTTTATTGGTACATTTTAGGTATACAATGTTTACATTTATCATTGGGTACTTGTACCTGTACATGATATATCTTGGTTCTTATTTTTTCCCCATTCCCTGTCCTCCCTTCACCCCCTCGACCTTTCCCTATTTATAAACACTTTATTTCCATTTTTTCCTTTCCCTTTTTACCTTTCCCCTTCCTCTCCCACTTCCCCTACCCCTTTGGACCTTTTCTTCCTATTTCAAATAATCAAATATTCATTTTAATCATTTTAATCCTTATTTATACTTTCAGTTTCTCACACTAGAGAAACTATTCGGTATTTATACATGTGTGTCCTATTTATTTCACTTAAGAGTATGGCCTCAATGTGCATCCATTTAGCTATAAATGTCTCTAGTTTCTCATTCTTTATGGCTGAGTAGTACTCCATTTTATAAAAAAAAAGCCCACATCTTCTTTTATCCAGTTTCCAGTTGATGGGCACTTGGGCTGTTTCCAACCTTTAGCTATTACAAACTGTGCCACCATAAACATGGGTGCACATATGTCGCTGTGATATGATTCTTTTAATTCTTTTGGGAAGTTACCCAGCAGGGGAATAGCTGGGTCAAACGGGACCTCTAGCCCTAGTTCTTTGAGGTATCTCCATACTGATTTCCACGGTGGTCGCACCAGTCTGCACTCCCACCAACAATGGAGAAGGGTTCCTTTCTCCTCACACCCCCGCCAGCATTTGTTATTGGTTGATTTCTTGATAGCAGCCAGAGAAAGACTTTCTTAATGAAGAAAGCACTGTGAGTGAGTGTGTGTGTGTGTATGTGTGTGTGTGTACAATTTTTTTTTTTTTGTACCAGGGATCGAACTCTGGTCCTTGCACTTGCAGGACAGGTGGCGGCACCACTGAGCTGAGCACTGGGTATATTTCAAAGCGGTAACTTTAACTCCCCTTTGCCAGAAACCTGAGGGAACTTTTCTGAGATCTTCACTTTGAGAACCTGCTTGGGTTCCTCGAGGTAAAACTCAGAAATGAATGAGGCTTCCCTAAACTGGATTTCCAGAGTTTTCTTGCTCTCAAACTAATCCACACTCAGCCTCCAAAGTTTGTCAAAATCACCAGTGAAGTGTTCTATAATTTTAAGGATCCAGTGGCTCCTGATCAAGGTAAAATAAACTAAGCTGAGCTCACCTGTGATTCTCTATTAGCCTGTGTCTCCGGATTTAGAGGCTGCAATTTTCAGTGTGACCTCAATTCTCTGAACAGGATATGCAAATTTGTTGATTTCAGTTTGCTCAGCTTTTATTCTTGTTGCAGGGATGGGTGTGATTACTTCCAAGCTCTTAACATGTCAAAACTGAAAGTGGAAGTCTGCATGCACTTTCAAATCTCATCAAATGGTACACATAAGATTTGTGTGTTTCACTGTATATAAATTTTGTCTTAAAGTATAAACAAATACTGAATGTTAGTTTATGATTTTCATGTTGAATTTTTAGAGATTATGTGTATTGATGACTGTAACATAAATTGAAATTCATCAAAAAAGATGGATCAATGAGTAGAAAGGATATATAAATGGGTAGATATGAGAAAAATAAATGTACTAAGATATTAATCAGATTTTTAACATCATGCTCACTTTAAAATTCTTTTAACATTTCTTTATGTACAAAAACTTTCAAAATAAAGTGTTGGAATGAGGGATTTCTGGGAAGATGGTGGAGTGGTAAGCAGCAATAAATCAGCCTCTCCAAGATTTGGAATCCAGACACTATAAAATAACAAATTGATGAAGAAAAGAAGGAGGGAAGTGGATTCCTGGGACCCAGGAAGGATCTAAAGGGAAAATCGGAGCCTATAGAGAAATTGAAGAGACAGACCACAACACAGAAATAAAGAAGAGGCAATCTGTACTTTCTCCCCAGATCTTGGCTCATGGCAAAAGAAAGGAAGATCGAATCTACAGAGACAGTGAAAGTGGGGAACTCTAAAGGCCTGGAGGATTAAACGCACCAGTGGAATGGAGCAGTGGATGCTGTGTGTTACAACCACCCAGTGAGTGACTCCAGACTAAGGGTCTGTCCTATCCTCTGGAGAAAGTGGTTGGTCAGATGGCATTTTAGGGAAGGGGCAATTGAACCTAGGACTCAAAGCAGCTGTGTGTTGGCTTCATCTCAGGGCTCCCAGTGTTAAATTTCTAAAATAACAAGGTGAGGGAGAACCACAGGAGATGTCCATAATCAGGGAGCTGTGGCCAGGCCAGCAAGAGATACCCAGACTGTTATAAGATACATAACTCAGGGCCTAGTCCCATGACCAGAAGACAGGTTCAACCTGAATTTCTGTGGATTTGAAAGTTCCAGAACCAGCACTACACCTCACCCTACTGCAGGCTGGCTGGGATCACCCAGCACAGATCTAGGCTCTGAGTGAGTCTCTTGCCTACCAGCAAGATCAGAGTCACGCCTTGAGTTGGACATTGTCACAATACTGTAGACACCAGGGCCAGGGATTTAGCTCAGTGATTCTGGCGCCTGCCTCGCAAGCGCAAGGTCCTGAGTTCGATCCCCAGTACCAAAAAAAAAACTACACACAAACTGTAGACACCAGAAGATAACCACAGGGTTCAAATCACACACACAAAAATTCTTCCTTTTTTTTTTTCTTCGCTTTTGGTCTTCATTTAAATTTTTGTTTATCTGGGTTTTTTATTGCTTATTTTAGTTTTTTGTGAGTGTGAACATTGTTTCTAGTTTTAGTATTGTTTTGTTCTTGTTTTTTTGTTTTCTCTTTCCCTCCTGTCTTCTTCGTCAGTTTCCTGAGGCTTGGGTAATCTTCTTTTGTCCTTCAGCCTTGCCTCTAATCTCTTTGGCTTCTTTCATTTCTCTATTTTTTTCTCTTCCTCCTTTTAAGTTTTCCCCCTGAGGGTAAAATTGCTCTGTATATAATTTTCTGATCTGTCTTAGATTTTCTTATATGACTATAAATCTTGAACCTAGGGTAAAGGTGGCAAGGTATTAGTTGTCACATTTTGTCATTTTCCAGTCTGTGTATGATGCTATTGTTATTACTGATTGTACTACTTTAGCCAAGGTGACATACTAGTTGATGTAATCAATTGATCTTCCTTGTATGCCAATACCTAGATTGTCTGGGGGTCATAAACAATACTATAGGACAATACCAAAGAACTGGGTGCTAGGCCAAATGGGCTGCAACCTTTCATCCATAATAAACAGAAGAGGCAAGATTCTGGGACAGACTCAAAGGCCAAAAGCCAGCTACGCCTAGAAAACATTTCTGAAAAGTAGTCATTTCCTAAAGAAATCTCAATGCTAGAAATAAAGCTAACTGCCACAAGCAATTTACAAGCCTCGTTGCAGAAAAAAAAAGAAAATGAGAAAACATGGAAGCAAGATGAAACCCAACACCTTCAACTTGCCCAAGTCAAAACCAGGATGTTTTGAGGTGGAAGAAATCAAAAGCCACCCAGCTGAACTTTCTGGTAGTAGCAGAAGTAACAAAACAGATGAATAAGTCTCTTGACAAACCCAAAACAGAAATAATTATACATACAATTAAAGAGTTGATGACCACAATGAAGGAAATGGTCAGTGAATCTAGAGTAGATACAGATAAAAAAAAATAGAGCTTAGGAAAGACAAGAAAACAAACACCAAACTATATAAAACAATCAATAATGGTTCAGATAAGCACCAATATAGGAAAAAACTTAATTCCACAAAACAAATTCAAACAGATATTCAGGAGATTAAAAATTCCATTGAAGGACACTTCTAGGAAGATGGTGGAGTGATGAGCCACAGAGAAAGAGCCTCTCTGAGATTTGGTATCCTGACACTGGAATATACCAGTACAAGGAGGAGGAGAAGGAGGCAAGTGGGTCCCTTGGACCCAGGAAGGAGATGAAGTGAGAAATGAAGAGCACAGGGAGAGTGAAGAGAAAGATTTCAATGAAGAGGAGGGAGGTAGCAAGCAGTACTCTCTCCCAGAGCCTGGACTCACAGCATGGGAATGGCAGGTTGAACCTGCAGATGCACAGTGACTACTTGCAACCCCAGAGGCTTCCACCAAGAAATGCACCAGTGGAATGGAGCAGTGGATGCAGCAGACTGCAGCAGCTGATGAGTTATCTGGATCCAGACATCACCCAGGAGAGGGTGATTGGCTGGTAGCTATCTGGAAGAGGGGCCAACTGAGCTTGGAACTCAGAACAGCTATGGGCTGACTCCATCTAGTGGCTCCAGGTATTTTGGTGTAGGCGCTGAGTTCAAGTCAGCAGGAGGCACAAGAACAGTTGTAGGTGTAAGGAATCCGGTTTCAGCTTCATAGCCAGAAATGGGCCTGAACTTCAGAGGAACTAAAGGAGCAGGCCAGCTGGGATTATCCACTGCCCCACCATGAAGCTGCAACTGGCTTGCTGGGATTAATCAGTTCGGATCTGGACTCTGCCTGCATTGTCTACCAGTGACAACAGACACGCCTTGAACTGAACTTTTTTTTTCTTTTTCCTTTCCTTCTTTTTTTCTTTTTTCCTCCTTGTTTGTTCTTGTTGTTTTTTTTTCTTCTTGATTCTTTGAACACAGTTTCTAGGCTTTTTGTTGTTGTTCCATTCTGTTCTTGTTTTTATTTCTTCCCTTTGTCTTTCCCCCCTGTCTTCTTCACCAGTTTCCTAAAGTTTCTTCTCCAGCCTTGCTTCTGATCCCTTCCTCTTCTTCTATTTCTGTTTTTTCCTCCCTAGCCCCTTTTAAATCTTCTCTGCTAAAGGTAAAATTGCCACATTAAAGGCTTACTCACTGAGTACAATTTTCAGATTGGTTCTAGATTTTGTTATATATTCACAAGTCTAATTCATATGGTTAAAATAAGCAAACTAATAGTTACCACAACTTGTCATTTTTAGGCTGTATTTGATGCTATTGATATTATTGATTGTATTATTTAGCCAAGATGACATAATTGTGCTAATCAGTTGTTCCTCCAAGTATACCCAAGACTGAGATTTGCCTAAGGGTCTTAAAAAAAACTATAGGCCAGTGCTAAGGAACCAGTTGCTAGGCCAAGTAGGCAGAAACTTCCCATCCCTAACAAATTGAAGAGGTAGGATCCTGCAACAGACTCAAAACCCAAAAGCCAGCTACATCTGGAAGACACATCTGAGAACCAGTCATTTCCTAGGGGTTTTGAATACTGGCAATAAAGCTACTCACCATAAGCAATTTACAAGTATTAATCCAGAAATTAAACTTAATTTTAAAAATAATTTTAAAAATAGAAAATGAGAAGACACTTAAACAACATGCAACCCCCACCCCAGACTTTCAGCTCACCAAAGGCAAACCCAGGGAGCAATGAGGTGGAACAATCCAAAAGCCTCCCACCTGTACTCTCTGAAGTGGTAAAAGCAGAAGTAACAAAGCAGATGAAAGAGGCTTTAGAAAAAAATCAAAGCAGAAATAATTTCTCAGATAAGTACAGAGATGGTGACCAGAATGAAAGACAGGCTTAGCAATGCTAAAGCAGATACAGATAAAAAAAAAAAAAAACAGAAGAGCTCAGGAACAAGATAGAAACTATGAATGCTCAAAATAGGAAAGAAATGGAAACCACAAACACACAGCATAGTAAAGAAGTGGAAACCATGAAAGAAATTCAAACAGGTATCCAGGAGATTAAAAACTCCATTGAAAGTATATGCTGCAGAATGAGCCAATGTGAGGACAGAACATCAGATATAGAAGAGAGGATTATGGTTAGCAATCATGAAAAGAAAGATCTCTTAAAAATATCAAGGGACCATGAGAAATCAATCCAGCAGTTGCTAGATGATGCAAAGAATAACATAAGATTGATCAGAGTCAATGAAAAAGTAGGTGACAGTGCAAATGACATAAAAAACCTGTCCACAGAAGTAATGGCAGAAAACTCCACAAACAAGGGAAAAAAATTAACATACAGATATGTGAGGCATATAGGACTCCAATTAGCCATGATAAAAAAAAATCTTCCCCAAGACATATAATAGTCAAGATTCCAGAAATACAACACAAGGACAGAATATTAAAAAACTGTTAGAGAAAAGAACTAAATCACCTATAAAGGAAAGCTCATCAGTATCAGCAATTCTCAAGACAAACCCTCAAGTCAAGGAGAGCTTGGAATAAAGTATTTCAAGCCCTAAAGGAAAAAGTTCACCAATCCAGATTGATGTACCCCTCAAAACTATCTTTTGAAATTGATGGAGAAATAAGATACTTCCATGACAAAGAACACCTGAAGAAATTCATGACTGCCAAACCAGCACTCTGAAGTGTTCCAAAGGATATACTAAAAAGAAATAAGAAGGATTACAACTCCTTGAACCCCAAGAGAATGAATCCACCAGGCAAGGCAAGAAATTAAACAGAAAAGGAAAGAAGGAAACCAATAACAGGAAAATAACATGATAGAGATAAGACAATACATATCAGTTATAACCATCAATGTTAATGGTCTCAATTCACCAATCAAAAGAAACAGACTGGCAGAATGTATCAAGACAGAAGATCCAAAATTATGCTGCACACAAGAAACACATTTAATTCAAAAAGAAATTCATAGACTAAAAGTCAAAGGATAGAAAACAATATTCCATGTGACAGGAACCCAGAAAAAAGCAGGGGTTTCTATTCTATTTGCAGCCAACATGGATTTCAAGCCAAGACTGATTAAGAGAGACAAAGAAGGTCACTACATTCTTGTAAAAGGAACAATCCAAGAGGAAGTGATAACAATCATAAATATATATGCACCAAGTAGCAGTGCACCCAACTATATAAAACAAATATTAACAGACATCAAAAATCATATAAGCACTCATACAGTTGTTATGAGAGACCTCAATTCCCTACAATCACAAATAGACAGATCAACTAGACAAAAAATCAACAATGAAATACTAGAACTGAAGCAAACTTTTGAACAAATGGACCTAGTAGATGTCTACAGAGTGTTACATTCTACAACATCAGAATACACATTCTTCTCAGCTGCACATGGGACATTCTCCAAAATAGACCACATACTAGCTTGTAGAAAGTATGTAAATGCAAAAGAATTGAAATTATCTCATGCATATTATCATACCATAGTCAATGAAATTGGAAATCAATGGCAAAAGAAAGCACAAGAACTTCATAAACACATGGAAATTAAATAATACCCTCCTGAACAACCAGTGGGTCACAGATGAAATTAAAGAAGAAATCAGACAGTTTCTACAATTAAATGATAAGGACAATATAACATACCAGAACTTATGGGATGCAATGAAAGCAGTCCTACGAGGGAAATTTATAGCGGTGAATACCCATATCAGTAAAATAGAGCAGGTTCAAATAAACAACCTAATGTTGAACCTCAAGCTCCTAGAAAAAGAAGAGCAAGTCAAGCCCAAAGCTCGTACGAGGGAGGAAATTATAAAAATCAGAGCAGAAATTAATGCAAGACTAAGGTTAATAAAGACTAAGAAAACAATACAAAGAATCAATGAACCAAAGAGTTGGTTCTTTGAAAGATTAAATAAAACTGACAAACCTTTAGCAACTCTTAGCAAAAAAAGGAAAGAAAAGACTCAAATTCATGCAATTAGGAATGAAAAGGGTGAAATCACAATAGATCCTGCAGAAATCCAGAAGATCATCAATACCTATTTCAAGAAATGGTATTCTAGTAAGATGGAAAATACAGAAGAAATGGATAGATTCCTAGATACATATTAACTACCAAAGCTGAATAAAAAAGGTATAAAAATTCTAAATAAACCAATAACAGCCGATGAAATTGAAGATGTAATTAAAAACCTACCAACAAAGAAAATCCCAGGCCCTGATGGATTCACTGATGAATTCTACAAGAAATTTAGAGAAGACCTAATGTCACTACTTCTAAAACTCTTTAATGAAATTGAAGAGGACGCAATAACCCCAAATTCATTCCTGGAAGCAAGCATTATCTTGATTCCCAAACCAGAGAAGAATCCAACCAAAAAAAGAGAATTACAGGACAATCTCCCTAATGAACATAGATGCAAAAATCCTCAATAGGATACTGGCAAACAGAATGCAGCAAGTCATCAAGAAGGTCATATGCTGGATTCATCCCAGTGATGCAGGGATGGTTCAACATATGCAAATAAATAAATGTACTACACTATATTAACTGAACCATATGATCCTCTCAATAAATGCAGAAAAAGCATTTCATGAGGTCCAACACCCATCCATGATAAAAATCCTACAGAAAATGATATAGATAGTCTTTATTTCAATCTGATAAAAGCTATCTATGACAAACCAACAGCCAACATCATACTAAATGGACAAAAACTGAGAGCTTTTGCTCTAAAATCAGGAACAAAACAAGGATGTCCACTGTCACCACTCTTGTTCAATATCGTTCTGGAAACACTAGCCAGAACAATTAGACAAGAGAAAGAAATAAATGAAATAAGGATAGGAAAGGAAGAAGTTAAATTATCATTATTTGCAGGTGACATAATACTCTACATAGAAGTCCCCAAAAACTCCACCAAAAGACTTATAGATTTGATAATCAAATTCAGTGATGTAGCTGGTTACAAAGTCAACACTCAAAAATCAGTAGCCTTCCTATACACAAATAATGAATTCACTGAGAGTGAAATTAGGAAAACAACACCTTTCACAATAGCATCCAAAAAATGGAATACCTAGAAATCAATCTAACACAGGAAGTAAAAGACTTCTATATTGAAAATTACAGTATTCTGAAAAAGGAGATGAAAGAGGATATGAGAAAATGCAGATATCCCTTGTACTCAGATAGGAAGAACCAATATTGTGAAAATGCCCATATTTCCAAATTGTTATACAGATTTAATGCAATCTCAATCAAAATTATAAAAGCATATCTCACAGAATTAGAAAAAAAATCCTAAAACTCATTTGGAACCTGAAGAGACCTAGAATAGCAAAGGCAATTCTGGGCAGCAAAGGCAAGGCAGGGGTATCACAATCCCTGACCTGAAATTATAGTACAAAGCTACTGTGATTTAAAAAAAAAACAGCATGGTACTGGCAAAAGAAGAGACCTGAGGATCAGTGGAACAGACTAGAGGATGCAGAAACAACTCCAGACATACTCAGCCACCTTAGTTTTGATGAAGGAGCCAAACACCTTCACTGGAAGAAAGACAGCCTCTTTAATAAATGCTGCTGGAAAAACTGGCTTTCCACATGCCAAAGATTGAAACTAGGCCCATATCTTTCACCATGCAGTAACCTCAAATCGAGATGGATCAAAGATCTAAATATTAAAACAGAAACACTAAATCTGCTGTAAGAGAGAATAGGTAGAATGCTTGAGGACTTAAGAGTAGGCAAAGACTTCATGAACAAAACCCAGACTGCATGGGAAATACTACAAAGAATCAACAACTGGGAGGTCATCTTATTAAAAAGCTTTTGCACAGCAAGAAAAACCACCAACAGAATGAAGAGACAACCCACAATGTGGGAAAAAATGTTTACCAGCTACTCATCAGAGAAAGGACTACTATGTAGAACACATAAAGAACTCAAAAAAATCAGACCCCTCAAATTTAAAGACCCAATCCAAAAATGGGCATCTGAAATGAAAAGACACTTCTCAGATGAAGAAACAGCAAATATATGAAAAAATGTTCAACATCACTGATCATTCAAGAAATGCAAATTAAAACAATGCCGAGATTCCATCTCAGTTCAGAAAGAATGGCTATTAACACTGAGATTCCACCTCACCCCAGAAAGAATGGCTGCTATCAAGAAATTAACCAATAAGAAATGCTGGCAGGGCTGTGGGAAAAAAGGAACCCTTCTCCACTGTTGGTGGAAGTGTAGACTGGTACAACCACTGTGGAAATCTGTGTGGAGATTTCTTCTTCTTCTTTTTTTTTTTTTGCACAGCAAATAGACATAATCTTGAAGATTTTTAAAGAATAAATATTTTTTGTAATTAAACATTATGCAAACACGTGCCATGCTTGCTTTGTCCATGCATATGCGCTATATACAATTTTGAAAAATACTGTGTTGTCCTCTTGTTTTAAAAGTCATATACAAAGTGTGTGCATGTATGTGTGTGTGTGTGTGTGTTGTTTAATCCTCTTTCTGCCTATCCCCTTCCCCATCCCGAGAATTCTGACCTGGGCCGTCCCATCTGTGGGTGTGTGCCTGTGTGTGGGGGAGGGGAAAAGGGCCTTTACCAAAGTACAGCAAGTGGCTGGTTTGGACATGAAGAGCAAGGTCAAGGAGCTGTGTCGAATTTTAACTGTACTACACTCAGGAAAAAAAAGAAAAAAGAAAAAAGAAAAAGGAGTCAGCTTTGAGAATGAAGCTACGTTACAAGTTAAAGTTGGAGGGCTTTTAGTGTGTCTGTCACACTTTTGTTGGCGGCTTAGAATACTGTTGTACAATGGTTTATCTACCACTTTTATTACAATATAATTTACTTAAACTTTCTGTCAACAAAACAGAATCCTGGAACTACAGACCAGTGGTGTCAGAACAGGCTTAGTGCCTTCTTGTTTGTGTTTGTGTTTGTTTTTTGTTTTAATTGCATGAGCACTCCAGATGGTAAAGTTTTCAGAGTTCATTTTATGCAGGGTCATTCTCAGGCCTCAATGTACTCCCACAGATCTTTATCATAGCCTTCATGCACATGCTGTAATAAAACCCTTCATCGACTCTCACAGTATCTGTACTTATCTTGTACTCTGCTTTATATCCTGCAGAGAATCTTGGGAAATATCTCGTTCAAGGTAGCCTGAAAGCACCTCTGTGGCATTCTCTAGATCTGCTTGGTTATTCTCAAAGATAAGGGACTGGTTATTGTTTTTGAGGTAGAAAGTGAAGACGTAAGTGTACATGAGTGTAGCACGGCACTGGCAGAGAACATCGACTGCTTTCTTCAGGAATTGCACCTCAATCCAGGAGATGTTGTGCTGCTGCATCTCCTCCATTTTCTGCTTCACTTGAGCATAAAGTTTGTGCTCGAAGCGAAGACTCTGCATGTGGTTCATATAGCGATTACAGTAGACCAGGTACCTCTGCAGGGCTGCCCTGGATCACTCCTGTGCATCTCTCGCTGCCTTGGCGTCATCCTCATTGTAGTGGTTACAGTTGTACCAGGCAGATCCATGTGGTTCCCAAGGGCCAAGACACACCCAGCAAAACTCTGCTTTACAGTTCTGGTTATGACAGACCATGTGATTACAACCGCCATCCTTTTCAATTGTGACATGGCATTTGGGACATTCCTTTGTGTTGGCTGCAATCCAATTGGAGGTTTTGCTGTCATCATCACACTTTTTAATCCACTTCTTTAACCACTTACATTTAACAGGATCATGCCAATTTTCTTGTGTGGGGATTTCTGAAGAAACTAAAACTAGAGGTTCCATTTGATCCAGCTATCACCCTTCTAGGTATCTTCCTGAAAGAGTTAAAAGCATCATACCTCAGTGATATATGCATATCCATGTTTATAGCAGCACAATTTATAACAGCTAAATCTTGGAAACTGCCTATATGCCCATCAATAGATGAACAGATAAAGGAAATGTAGTTTTTAGATATAATGGAGTACTGCTCTGCCATAAAGAAGGATAAATTTGAGTCATTTGTAGGAAAATGGATGCACCTAAAGACCATAATCTTAAGTGAAATAAATCAGACATACAAGTTTAAATATCACATTCTTTCTCTTGTGTGAGAAACTCAACGTGTAAATAAGGAGCATAATGGAGGATAAATATTGGAAAGTAGGAAGAACATGTTCGAATGGGGAGAGGAACAAAGAAGAGGAAGGGAAAAAAGAGGAAAGGGGAAAAAAGAGAATGGAAGGAAAAGAATGGTAACAAATCTTTGTAAAGGGGGAACAGATGAAGGGTTGAAGGGAGGGGAGGAGAATGGGAAAAAAAGAATTAAGATATAGGTGGGGGACATTGACAAATGGACCCAAGATGGCATAGAAAGTAATGACAGGAATTGGATGAAGTCATTGATCACTAATAAACTACAGTGCTGGTGAAATGTGTAAGAAATTAGAATGAGCTCTGACCAGCTATTTGGGTGATACCCAGTGCCATGAACTGCAGGATTTCTGTCCCTGAGTCATGGAAAGCAGAAGAGCTGAAAAGTCATGTGAACAAGAATGTGAGTTGCTGAAGAGGCAACTCAAGCACAGCACTGAGGCTCTCCTTTGTCTTGGCCAATACTCCATGGCCAACTTCAAAGGGCTGTGTCCACTGGAGATAGAACGCATCAAAATCAAGAGTCACTTCTTTTTTGGGGGCATACCAGGGATCAAACTCGGGACCTTGTGTGAGGCAGGCAGTGGCACCACTGAGCTAAATCCCTGGCCCTAGAATCGTCTCATTTTTGCAACTGAAAAACTATGGGCTAGGTGATGAAGATTGTAGGCATGGTATGCTTAAAAACTGGACTCTTTTCTGATTTGAAGATTTTGAATTATTTAATTGAGCAGTGTTTAAGGTTTGATTTTTTTTATTTGCTGATTTCAAAAGTAATTATAATATTAAAAGTTCCTACCTTACTGTGATACCTAATGGTACCTAATGACTGATTAGGTTGATATCTTTCCTGCTAAGACAGGAGTACAGGTGTACATTGTTCTATTCACAAATATTGATGTTCCTGTCACCCCCCGGGGAACATTAACAGTATATTCTTTTTATAGTTTGTGTGTTTCTAATCAATAAGAACCCACATTTAAGAAATGTAGCATACATTAATTAAAATATTAAGTTTGAATAGATTCAGAATTAAGGCCTACTCTCCTAAAAAAAGAGAGATTACATAGAAGTACAAATTCCCTATGATGAATGTGATCACTATGCATGGCAAATATGTACTAATAAAAATTTTTAAAATGTTGGAATGCATGTATCATACTGTACATAATCTTTGGCAATTTACATTTTTTCACTTAGTAACTCCATACTGTTAAGCATCACTATAGTTAATTTTGCTCCCAGATCTGGCACCATGCTACTTCTACCTCTTCCCCAAACTCAAAATGACCATGAAAGGTAAACAGTTTTAAGTGATTCAGGACATTGAGGTAACCACAACAGCACAACTAAAGATATGAAACAGTACCTCCAGAACTGCTTTATAAAGTGGCAAGAACAATGGAGTAAGTTTATTCAAAGTGAGAGTGAAATTTTGTCTTTGCTATAATAAATATTTTAAAATGTAAACATTCACCACATTTTTCATCATATATATATATGTACCCAACACTCATCTGCAATAGTTATCTACATTCGGTCTGTTTTGTTTTTTCACTCCTCCACTCCTCATCATATTCCAGCCCCTTGGTTGAGTATTTAAAAACCAAAACTATACTTCAAATAATTTCACCTATGTACCTCTACCACATAAGGATGCCTTTCTTTTCATTTTTTTTGTCTCCCTCTTCCTCCTTTTCTTTTTATTTGTTCCCCATTAAGTTTATTGGTACATTTTAGGTATAAAATACATTTACATACATCATTGGGATCTTGTACATTTACGTGAATATCTTGGATCTTATTTTTTTTCCCCTTCCCTGCCCTCCCCTCACCCCCTCCACCCTTCCCTATTTGCAAAGATTTTGTTTCCATTTTTTCCCTTTTCTCATATTTTTCCCTTCTTTCCTTTTCCCTACCTCTCCCACTTCCCCTGCCTCTTTAGAGCTTTACTTCCTATCACACAATATCAATTATACATTTTTAAAATTAAAATATCAAGACCTAGGAGACATTACCACAGATTTTACAGAATTTAAAACGATATAGAAAACATATTTCAAAAATCTGTTTTGAAATAAATTTGACAACTTCTAAGAAGTACCTTGGAAGACAAATTAATGAAACTAACT
>NW_004624978.1:244963-260248 GCF_000247695.1 Heterocephalus glaber | reverse complement strand
GGTGAAGGGAGGGCAGGGGAAGGGGAAAAAAATAAGAACCAATATACTCATGTAATGGTACAAGATTCCAATGATGAATGTAACTGTATTTTATACCTAAAATGTACCAATAAACTTAATGGAAAAAAAGAAAGAAAGGAAGGAAGGGGTAGGGATGTGGCATATATACAAAATGAAATATTATTTAGCCATAAAGAATGAAATCCTGTCATTTGCAGCAAAATGAATGGAACTAGAGCACATCATGTTAAAATAAGCCCAACACAAAAAGACAAATATGACTTTTGCTGTACTGGTGATTGAACCCAGGGCCTTCATACTGAGCTAAATCCCTACCCCTTTTAAATTTTTTGACATAGGTTTTTACTGAGTGGCTAAGTTGCTCAGGCTGGGCTTGAACTTGCAATCCTCCTGTCTCAGACTCCCAGAGTGCTGGGATTATAGGCTGACATGTTTTTCTTTATATGGAAACTAAAACATTGAGCTGAATGTAGAACAGTGATTACTAGAGCCACCGAGGGGTGGACATAGTGAAATAGAAAGAGGTTGGATACCAAAGCACAGCTAGATAGGAGAGATGAATTCTAGTATCCTACAGCATAAAGGGATGACTTTAGCTCACAACAACCCATTATATACTTTATGAAGAACTAAAAGAGAGGAGCTCAAAAGCTCCAAACATAAAGAAGTGCTAAGGAAATGGAAATACTAATTACCTTGGGAGAAAAATATATCTATTTCACAGTGTATCCCAGAAATATGTACATTTTTTATATGTTAATTATAAAGTAAAAATACTAAAAGAACAAAAAGCAGATATATATACAATATTTGACAAACATCTTTTAAAAATATGTTTGGGCTAGGGTTGTAGCTCAGTGATAGAGTGCCTGCCTACCATCCACAAAGCCCTGGCTTCCATTCTCAGCACTGTAAAAGAAAAAAAAAAAGAGGGGGACGGGAGAGATGGAGGAAGGATGCAGGGGGGAGTGTCAGAGAGAGTGACACAGAGAGGAGGGTCATTTGTCCTGTAGAAGGTCCTACAGTCTGAACTTACCTGACTACATCCTTGTGAGACTACTATGTTCCTCTGCTTTCCACATTTAATGTCAGCTATTAGTTATTTCTACAAGCTTGAATAGATTACAATTTGATGTGCGGTTTTCTTGGGCAAAAATACTTCATAAGTAGTGTTGTGTGCCTTCTCTTGCACCTCCCCAGGAGGTCCATACTTCTAAATATCTTTATGTGCTAAGATTGATCAGTGAGTACAGGTGTTGTGAACCTAATTATAAAGTTACCTGCATGCTTTCATTTAGGACTGAAGGAGATTAAGGCCGTCAAATGTGACTCCTTTTTTTTCTGTACTGGGATTGAATCCAGGGCCTTCATACTGAGCTATATCCCCAGCCCTTTTTAATTTGTGACATAGGATTTCACTGAGTTGTTAAGTTGCCTGGGCTGAGCTAGAACTTGTGATCCTCCTGTTTTCAGCCTCCCAGAGTGCTGGGATTATAGGCTGACATGCTTGCTTGGGAAATTTAGCAAACCCTGTCTCAAAATAAAAAAATAAAAAGGGCTAGAAATGTAGCAGTGATAGAGCACTCCTGCATTTAATCCCCAGTACTACAAAAAACCTCCAGAATCCAGATATAGAGGTACATAACTGTAACTCCAGCTACTTGGGAGGCTGAGGCAGGAAGACCACAAATTCAAGCCCTACCTGGGCAACTCAGTGAGACCTTATATCAAAATCAAAATAAAAAGGGGCTGGGGATGTAACTCAATGGCAGAGTGCTTGTTAGGCCCAGTACCAGAAGAAAGAATGATCAGCTTCATGTCAAATACAAGTGATTCTAAAATATAGTTCTTGCTGTATTTGCCTATAGTCCCAGCTACTTTGGAGGCTGAGGCAGGAAGACAGATTAAGCCCAGGAGTTTGAGGCTAGCCTGGGTAGCAGAGCAAGACCCTGTTTAAAAAAAATTCTGATCACAATTTTACCTCTGACTACAGTGAAGTAACAGAAAATGGTTTTTCCCTCCACCTGAAAAAGCTAGAGACATAGACAAATTACATGAAATAGAATTCTCAAGATACTGGATATCAAGCAGTGAAGGACAGCGATCCATGAGAAACAAGCCTCAAGACCCTGACGTCTCCAGGAGTTGAAGAGACCTAGCTGACAGTCTGTGTAGGGCAAGGTGGCTGGAATTTTCAGGGCAGAACAGCAGAAAGGAGAGCTACAGAGAGGAAAATGTAGATCTGCAGGTCTCTGTAAGGTGTTCAGTTGAGCACTGGCCTGGGCATATCAGTGGGAAAGCAGCACAGGTGTCCTATGTGTCTACCAGAGGCCTCACTGAGACATCTCCTTCCTGAACTGCTGAGTGCCCTAGAATATCTGAAGTGTTTAATGTGTTGTCCTTGATTTGGCTGAGTTTTCAGTCCCTTTTCACACCTGTGATTATCACTGTATCCCAGGGAAACATGGATATTTTCCTGACCAGCAAATGGCAAGTATTATTGCACGGCCCAGAAAACCACCCAGCTACACCCCAATCCTATATCATGTCCTGTTAACAGGGTATCAAATTCCTAAATCAAAAGCTATCTTTAAGTTGGAGCAAGGACAGGGCCCATGGATGTTGGAGGGGGAAAACCCCACATCAGAGATGGTCAGGGGATTGTGACCCAGGCAGATGATGGACATGAAAGTAAACCTTGCTGTTCCTAGGAGAGGACCATACCATTTAAATGCTCTGAAGATACATCTTGAAGTTTCTAAACTTTTGGAGTTGCTTGGAGATAGTCGGCATTAGCCCCTCAGATACCTAAATGCCACTTTCAAATAGGACCCTTGTCAACATCATCTTCTTTGCTTGGCTTTTTGGCAAAAGAGGAGTCTGCTTCCTCTCCCCTGGTCCTCATACTGTGGATTCCATGCAAGGCTGCTCCTTCAAGGACTGCCCTTTCTTGTTGTTTTCCCTTTCCCTCTCAGGCTGTGCACTTGTGTCCCGCCTTCTCCCATGGCCTCAGATTCGGTCCTGCACATCCAGGTTTTCATGGACTTTTTCAAGATCACTTGCTCAGCTTAATCCCTTTTCACTTCATTTCCTCTCTAGCTTCTCAGAAAGAACATCTACAAGCAGCCTCACCTCATTCCCTGTGTGGACATCTCCATCAACATCTGTACTCTTCTTCACCACCCCAGACTACAGCCCCAACTGCTGACTTCGTGCTGTCCATGTCTTATTCTATTTCTGCTATAATAACCTACTTTGAACATCTAAGTATATGTTATCAGTGTGAGATTCCCTTTGGTAAATTGCTTACTCCTATTGTTATATCCATTTCTAACCACAGATGTTTCTGTCTTTTGCTTGTTGATTTGTACCTTGTTTTCTTATCTTTATAGACTTTTCTTCCTCCATTCTCTCTAGCTGAGGGGTCCTTAACTAGGGCCCTACTATACTCTGCTCTTCCTATCATATAATATCTTCATTAAAGGAATTGCTATGGCTTGGGTGTGTTCCCCAAAGATTAATGTGTTGGAAGCTTGGTGCTGAATCTGACAGTATTAGGACAAAGGGGAACCTTTAAAAGGTGAGATCTAGTGGGAGATAATTAGATCACTGGAGGTGCTGCCTTTGGAAGGCATTAATGCTGGTCTAGCAGAGTAAGCTAGTTTCCACAAGAGTGGGTTGGTATAAAAAAGAGCAAGATAGTCCTCTTTTCATTCTCTGGCTTCCTGTCTCAACTTCTGATCACTCTTTACTTGCTCTTGGTATGAAGCCATGGGCATAGACTGGTGAGAGGCTTTTGAACCTCCAGACCTGTGAGCCAAGTAAACTTCTTTTCTCTGCAAATTACCCACCCTTGGGTATATTGTTATAGCAATGGAAAACAAACAAGAAATAAGAGTCTTCCATCCATTCTGAATATGTGTTTTATTTTCCTATTCTATTGACTCATGTACCTTTAGTCCTTGCATTATAATGGTATACTACCATATTTACCTATGTAAAATGATGTTTCTCACAGTTATTCAATCCCTTCACTTCAGTGAATTAGTACATGGAAGTGTCATAGCCAAAATCAAAATTTTCTCACCTCATAAATTCTTCTGGACCCTAAGATTTTTTTTTTTTGGCTTTTCACTCTAGAATTCCTATCCTTTTCTTTCTTTTTTGAATTATTAGCTAAATGTCCTATATTTGCAAGTCCTATTTATGTCATCTAAAATTAAGTCCATATTTTATCACATTTGGATTATTCTGTTCTTAATGTGTCTACCTGATTCCTTTGAGGATATTTTTTACAAGTTCATTTTAGGTGACAGATTTTATTATCTTAACCATGACATTTATCTTATACAAGCTTTCTGAAATAAATTTCATGTCATTCCCTATTATGTAGCACATGATAATTAAGCTCTTCTTGTGATGACAGGACACATATTTCCAGTTGAACCCTGTATGTGTATATCTTCTATAACTCATTTTCAATTTCATTTTTTCCTATTTTCCTTAGTTTCTTACATATAAATTTCTCTTTGGATCTTAGCTGTTGGTTATTTAGGGCTCTGCTGGTTCAGATACAGGCTTTGTCTGTCCCATACAATTTGGCTCTTAATTATTCCAGCATCTAATATTTTGTACCCTTTTTCCTCTTTATCCCACAGAAAGTCAGAACAAGGAATAACTTTTACCCTATTAGTTTAGATTTTTAATTGAATTTTTGCTTGGAAAATTAGTAAAATCATAAGGTTTGAAATTCAAAACACATGAAAGAATACACAGTGTAAAATCTCACTATCATCTCTTTTCTCTCATTTCCCTCTCCAGGGCTACAATATTAATGGCTTTTAAAGTTTTCTTCCAGAAATATTTATACACAAGTAATGTATTTTCAACTGTCTAGCCTATGATCACTTCCCTCTGAGACCTTTTTTAAAATCCTTAAGAATAAGAGCAATAACAATATTTTATTCTTAAAATTTTTAGTGGAAAAAAGGGAGAAACCAGTTCAAATACTAAAATTACTGGTTTTGTGGAGACAAGCAAACAAGGGTATTTTGTTTCAGTGGGATTTCAAAAGTGTGCTGAAAAGAATTCAAAGAAAGATTGTTAGTGGGAAGGGAAGATATGGCTTGAAAACAAAAAGAATTCCATCTTTATTCATGAATCATTCCAGTATGGACAACTACTACTTTTAAAAGCATAAAAGTAGATAGTATAGCTGGTACCTGCTTTTAAAATTCAGAGAAAACCGTATCTCCCTTGAGATGAAATGAGACTGTGATAAATTTTCAGAACATAGACCTCTTATCTCATTTATGAATCACATACCTATTTTGAATTGGTGCAAAGGAGTAGGAAGAGCAGGCTTAATGGGAGAAGAGTATATGGATAATGATTGGATTTGGGAATAAACTAGATTTTTCAGAGTAGATGTTTATATCTGGTGGCATGCAAACTCATCTACATAAATATTTTTTCAGACTGATAACTCCATTTATATGCTGCTTATGAAATCAGTGGGCTCAGCAGTAATAAAGATGGTATTTTCAGCATAAGCACAAACTTCTTACATTGAAGATTAGTAGTCATAACTAAATACTGTCAGCTGTCATAAAAGTTGTGTGTATATGCTAAATGAACTATGAAGTTTGAAAAAGTTCCAAATCCATGCCTAAGAATTAGCATGCTTAAGGTCCACAGAATAAATTAAAGGAGATTTATGGACATAAAAGTGCAGCGTAATTGTGAAAGAATAGTGAAGATTTGGGGACAGTACAAGGTCTGGACACTTACATTTTACCTCACTAAAAAAGGCAAACAAAGTGGATTCCATGGTCAGATTATGCTTAGTATTTTAAAACTTGGTAGAATACAGTAATGGTATAATTTATTCAAGTGGAGACCAGCTGCCTTGGTTTAAATCCAATCTATCATACATACTCCTCATATCATCTTGGAGAAATTATTTACTCATTCTGAGCTTCAGTTGTTTCTTTTCTTGTTTTTTCTCTCCTCTCCTCTCCCCTATCCCATCTGCTCCTCTCCCTCCTCCTCCCTTCTCTCTCTCTCTCTCTCTCTCTCTCTCTCTCTCTCTCTCTCTCTTCCTTCCTTCCTAGTACTTGGAATTAGAACCCAGGGCCTTCATACTGAGACATCCTCAGCTTTTTTTTATTTTGAGTCAGGATGTCACTAAGTCCTTAAATTGCCCACGATGGGCTCAAACTTGTGATCCTCCTACTTCAGCCTCCTATAATGCTGGGATTACAGTCCCACGCCACCAGGACTGGGTTCAGTTGCTTCTTTCATTTTTTTATTTTTTATTTTTTTGTTTTTTGAGACAAGGTTTCACTATGCAGTCCAGGCTGGCCTTGAATTCATGGTGATCTTCCTGCCTCAGCCTTCAGAGTGCTGGGATTATAGGCATGTGCCACCACGCCCAGCACAGTTGCTTCTTTTTAAAGCATGTATACTATTCTCTACCTCAGATGTTTGCATTGAGGAGTAAATGAATTTATTTACTTTTTAGCTGTGCCAAAAGTTTATTTGAAAAGTTCTACAGAGTGAACTGAGGCAGAACAAGAGTAAAAGAAAATAAAAGCAAAAATAAAAGTACACACTGTGTCTGGGAAATGCAGTGTAGGCTATTGTGGGAAGTCATGATAGCCAAATGAATTTAAATGTATATCTGTCTATACTTAGGTATCACTTAGCACAGTGCCTGCCATGTCCTATGTGATACAAGTCCATGCATATAATAAGGACCACCACCACCACCATCATCTGATTTCCTTGTGTCCAACCTGAATCAGTTGCCTGTACCCCCTCTATACTTGGCTAACTCTTCTGTGTTTTGGTATCACTTTTTTCCTTTTGGGGAGGGAAGTGTGGAATTGAAACTACCACAGTGAATTTCTGGAAAAGAGTGAGATAGTAGGTGAATCAAAGAGAGACAATTCATTGTTTCCATTTTTAATGAAAACTGGCAAGATGATGACCAGATGGAGAGATATAAGGAAAACTGAAATAGGTCTTGGAGCCATTTGCTTTCATCAAGAAGAACACACTGAAGGAAGATTCTAAATATAAGTACATTGGAAGTACAATTTACATGAGCCCACATCGAGTAAGTTTCCAAAAACAGTCCCTTAAATGTGATTCATTTGAAGAGTTTGAAGCATAATGAAAACTTACAAGTCCTAATAAAAGCAATGCA
Organism: Heterocephalus glaber; assembly: GCF_000247695.1. The sequence continues at coordinate 253,017 of NW_004624978.1, read as the reverse complement.
AGAAAAATCTTGAGATTATTGGTTATGGTCAAATTTTTCTTACGGCTTTTCTTATATTAACCATGTCAATTCTCATACAAGTAAAACAATCTGTGAAACTAGTCAACAAGCTAGAGTCTTCAGCCACACATTCCTTATCTGAAATTTCTCATTGGGAGGATAGCCTAGGTATGCACTAAATAAGGGAAAGTCTTCATTCAAAAGTCACACTTCTTTACACATCTGATTATTCATTCTGGGAAGAAACCCTATGGGTACAATGAATGTGAGAAGGCTTTCACCCATCAGTCAATATTCAGGTTGTGATGGAGAAATCACCCAAGTTTTGAGTTTAACCAGAAAGAAAGCTAGAGTGAAGTTGTGGTCTGCAAAGAAGGAGCAGAGGAGAACTCAGCTGATGAGAAGGAAGAGGACAATAGAAAAGATGGCCCTCCCATTTGAACATTTCCTTCCTACTTCATAATATCTCTTACATATGTTGGTCCTTATTTAAACTTTCAGTTTCTCACACCAGAGAAACAATGGAGTATTTACACGTGTGTCTGATTTATATCGCTTAAGAGTATGGTCTCAAGGTCCATCTATTTAGCTATAAATGTCTCAAGCTTATCCTTCTTCATGGCTGAGTAGTACTCCACTGTATATAAAAAAAGCACAGGGCTGGGGATTTAGCTCAGTGGTGCCACCGCCTGCCTCACAAGTGCAAGGTTCCAAATTCAATCCCCAGTACCAAAAAAAAAAACAAAAAAAACCCCACATCATCTTCTTTAACCATTCATTAGTTGGTGGGCATCTGGAATGTTTCCAAGATTTAGCTATTACAAACTGTGCTGCTATGAACATGGATGTGCATATATTACTGTGGTATGATGCTTTTAATTCTTTCAGGAAGATACTGAGAAGGGGCATAGGTGGGTTAAATGGAACCAAGGGAGGGGAGAGGGGAAAGGAAGGAAGGGAAAAGAAAATAAGGAGAAAAGAAAGAGAAAATGGAAACAAAGCTTTTATAAATAAGAAGAGGAAGAGGGGTAAAAGGGAGGGGAGGGAAATGGAAAAATATAAGAATCAAGATATATCATGTACAGGTACAAATTCCATACAATGAGCCAGGGATTTAGCTTAGTGGTTTTGTCGCCTGCTGCACAAGCACAAGGACCCGAGTTCAATCCCCGCTACCAAAAAAAAAAAGACAAATTCCATACAATGAATGTGATCATTATGTATATCTAAATTGTACCAATAAACTTAATGATAAAAAAGTAGAGAAATACAAAAAGAAAAGGAAAGATGGCCTGAGGACATCACAAGAATCAGCAGGACTTCACCCTTTGCAGTCTCAAAATTGCAAAGGTTAAAGACTTTGCTTTGAGAAGAGAGCCCCAGGGCACCATGGGATGGGAGTATGGGTCCAGATGTTCAGGTCCTATTCATCTTATGCTCTGTCTGGGCTCATTGGACTGGGTGGCGTGAATCTCAAGCTGCTGTTTATCTCTAGGGAGGCTTGCAGGGATGCCCAGTGTGCCTTCATCTTGAGGACTGGCTCTCCTCAGATTTGCCTCTACAGGAGAGTATACATCCAGAAACAGCTCCCAGGATGCCTCCAAGTATTCATCCCTAACAGAAAATCTGTACATTTCCTGAACATGAGAAAGCCTTCCCAGAGAAGTCAGCCTAAGTGCCTGATCCCTTTCTGACTGCCTATTAATTTCTGTCTAACATAGTTGTTTATAATATCAGTACCACAAGGCTTTGAATATAGAGGCTTTATAGTATGTTCCTATACCTGGTAAGGTTAATCTTCATCACTGATTTTCTTTTCAGAGATTTACAGGGTTGTGTGTGTGTGTGTGTGTGTGTGTGTGTGTGCAGTCAATCCTATCTCTCAGGAGCTTCCTTTCAATAAACCTTTCCTACTAATAACCTTCTTTGTCCTTGAATCCATTTTTTGTATCAGGAGACACAAACTTGGCACTGTTACAAATGGCACATGAGAGATTACCCAGGCTTTATGTGAACAAAAGGCTGGATTTATTCTGTCTGGATGCAGACAGACTGAAATTGTGAATGATTTCAGCAGCTTGGCCAGAGGAAAAGTTATGTTTTTAAAGGGTTTGGAGATGGGATTATAATTCTAAGAAACCTACATGGAATGGTTGGGGTCAAAGTTCCAAGGATGATCAGTGCAAGTGTGCAGATAATACTGGACTTTTTGGCACCATGGAGATTGTATGTCCTGTCCTAAATTTTCTTTATGGCCATCTGTTCTGTTTACTGAGGGAAGTATGGTACTTAAGAAGGTCTCATTCGGGTCAAGCATGACAGGCACATCTGACATCTAACAGGTTGGGAGTTATTTTCCCTGTGACACTGACACATGAGTTAAAAAAAATGAAATAGAGTAAAGTATGCAGAAAGAGATGCAAATATAGAAACAGATTTGTATAAAATTGAAATGGTATCTTAAATCATGAGGGGCAAAGATGAACTTTTTTTTTCTGGTACCAGGAATCGAACATAGGATCTTGCACTTGCCAGGCAGGCATGGTGCCATTGAGCTAAATCCCCAGCCCAAAGATGAACTTTCAAATAATGTATTAATTTTCTAGGACTGCAGTAACAAGTTACCACAAAATAGTTGGGTTATTTTATTTTTTAATTAATTAAGTTTATTGATACATCTTAGGTATACGTAATGATCACATTCATCATAGGGAATTTGTATGTATAGGATATATCTTGATTCTTATTTTTTCCCATTCCCCTCTCCTCCCTTCAACCCCTCTTGCCCTCTTTATTTACAAAAGCTTTGTTTCCAACTTTTTTCATTTTCTTTCCCTTCCTTCCTTCACCCCCGCTCCCCTCCCTCTCTCTATTATGAGAAACCAAAAGTGAAAATAAGGACTAAAATGTATAATAGATATTGGGAAATGGGAAAAAAATGTTCAAATGGGAAGGGGAATGAGGGGGAGGGGAAAATTTTTTAAATTGGAAAAAATATTGCATGCAATGGGAACCCAGAACAAAACAGGAGTTGTTATCCTAATTTTAGGCAAAGTAGGTTAAAGCCAAGAATGATCAAAACAGACAAAGGTAACTACATATTGATTAAGGGAACAATTCAACAGGAGGAGTTAACAATTATAAAGATACATGCACCAAATACTGGTGCACACAACCCCGAAAACAAACACTAAAGGACAAAAAATCAGATAAACACCAATACAATTGTAATGGGGGACCTCAATATGCCACTGTCACAAATGGACTGACTACACAAAAAAATCAACAAAGAAATATATCAGAGTTGAACCACTGAACAAATGGACTTAATAGATATCTACAGGACTGGGGACTTAGCTCAGTGGTTCCGGTGCCTGGCTCATAACCGCAAGGTCTGGAGTTTGATCCCCCATACCAAAAAAAAAAAAAAAGATATCTACAGAGTGTTCCATCCAAAAACAACAGAATACACATTATTCTCAGCAGCACAAGGGACTTTCTCCAAAACAGACCTTGTACTAGCCCATAAAAGCATGCTTAAGTAAATGCAAGAGAATCAAAATTATCCCATGCATATTATCAGATCATAATGCAATGAAACTAGAAATCAATGGCAAAAGACACCACAGAAAATATGGAAAGTAAATAATACTCTCTTGAGTAATCAATGGGTCACAGATGAAGTAAAAGAAGAAATTGGACAGTTCCTACAATCAAATGAAAATACCAGAACAACATACCAGAATCTAAGGTACACAGTGAAAGTGGTCCTAAGAGGGAAGTTTATGGCAGTGAACACTCACATCAGAAAAACAGAGCAAGCTCAAATAAATGATCTGATGATGTACAACAAGGCAATAGAAGAACAAAAACAATCCAAACTCAAAGCTTGTATGAGGAAGGAATATATAAAGATCAGAGTGTTAGACCCAGCAAGAAAGAACCAACCAGAGACCGATATTAAATCCACACAGGAGTTTATTACCGGCCGGGACCCGAGCCAAGCATCAGACTCGAGTCCCGACTGGGGGGAGACAAACATGTTTTATACACCTTTGAGGCCAACAGTTTCTAGGCCCCCCTATGGGATAGAACTAGCAAAGCAAGTGAAAGGTACAGAAATGGAAAGTCCTGCTATTAGAACATTTGTAAAACAATAGTTGATTGTTATTTCTAAACGGACCTTTTAAGGGGAAGAGGTTTCTAAGTTTGCTCCTTCTGAGTTCATCTAAAGGACAGGCAGGTGGGTCAAGCAGCAATATGGAGTTTGTCTTGCTAACTAGGGTCCTTCACAGAGCAGAAACTAATGAAATGGAGACTAAAAACAATACAAAGAATCAATGAATCAGAGTTGGTTCTTTGAAAGATTAAACAAAAGCTACCAAAATAAGGAAAGAAAAGATCCAAATCCATGCAATTAGAAATTTAAAAAGGCAACCTGGCATAGTGGTGCATGCCCATAATCCCAGCACTCTAAAGTCTGAGGCAGGAGGATCACTGTGAGTTTGAGACCAACCTGGGCTACACAGTGAGTTCAAGGCCAGCCTAAACTACACAGTAAGGCCCTGTCTCACAAGGCAGGGGGTGGGGAGGCATGGATATAGCTCAGCAGCACAGCGCCTGTCTGGCAAATGTGTGGTTCTGAGTTCGATCCCCAGTACCAAAAAAAAATAAAAGGCAAATTTGCAATAGATTCAGCCAAAACCCAGATTCTTGGTAGCTACTTTGAGAACTTGTATACTAATAAAATGGAAAATTCAGAAGAAATTGATAAATTCCTAGATACATATGAATTACTAATGCTGAACCAAGAAGATATGAAGATCCTGAATAATCCAAATCAGCCAGTGAAATTGAGGAAGGAATAAAAATAACACCAAATAAGAAAAGCCCAGGTCCCAGCAAATTCACTGCTGAATTCTAGAAAAATTTTAGAGAAGATCTAATGCAAATGCTCCTCAAAATCTTTAATGAAATTGAAAGGGATGCAGTACTTCCAGAACCATTACCCTGATACCAAAACCAGAGAAAGACACAACCAAAAAAGAACTGCAGGCCAACCTCTTTAATAAACATACACACAAAAGTCCTCAGTGAGATACTGGCAAACAGTACACAGCAAATCATCCAAAAGATCATAAATCATGACCAAGTTGCATTTATTTCCAGAGATGCAGGGATGGTTCCACATACGCAAATTGATATATGTAATAAATCACATAAACATAAGCAAAGACAAAAATCAAATGGGCATCTCAATTGATGCAGAAAAAGACTGAAAAAATTGAACATTCTTTTTTTTTTTTTTGGTACCTGGGATCGAACTCAGGGCCTTGCGCTTGCAAGGCAGGCAGCGGCACCACTGAGCTATATCCCTGGCCCTGAACATTCATTCTTGATAAAAACTCTGAACAAAACAGGGATAGAAGGTGTTTATCTTAACCTGATGAAAGCCATCTATGACAAACCAACCACCAATATCATATTAAATGGAGAGAAACTGAAAGCTTTCCCTCTAAAATCATGGACAAAAATGTCTGCTATTACCACTCCTGTTCAATATAGTTCTCAAAACATTAGCTAGAGCAATTAGTCAAGAAGAAAAAAATAAAAGGGATATGGATAGGAAAGGAAGAAATGAAATTATCATTATTTGAAGACTCTACACAGAAGTCCCCCAAAACTCCACCAAAAACAGTGGTTGTGAATCTATGGCATGCGTGCCACAGTGAGTTGTTCGTATCATTGAAAGCTCTACAAGGTTCGCCATCACTGACCAAAAGACCTAGGATCAATGAACAAAGTCAGTAGCATAACAGGATACAAAGTCAACACTCAAAAATCAACAGCATTCCTGTACGCCAATAAAAAACTCACTGAGATAGAATTTAGGAAAATAATACCTTTCACAATAGTATGAATGAAATACTGTACTTAGGAGTTAATGTAGCCAAGTGGTTGTAGCCCTTATGGCTTCTCTCTTGGCTTTGCTCAGTCTTTGCAACTTTCCTCCAATGATCCATGTTCCAGGCTTCTCCAACTTTCTGTACCTTCAGCTTCACACTTACATCTTCACACACTGCCCTCTCAGAGGCACACTGCCTAGCCTCCCAGACCTCCTTCTGAAATCTCGAAGTCTTCTTCTGAAATCTAGATGCTTTCCTGGCCCCACAATTCTTGCATTCTGCATGCACCTAAAACCAACACCACGTGGATGATGCCAAGGCCTGCCACCAGCTTGCAGCCAGGCTTCCTTCTCTCTTGGCTGTGGCAGTTTAGTGCCCAGACTGCTGAGCACTATGAACCCAATCTGAAGGAACAAATTGTCTAGGATGCCACCATTCTGGAACATGGTGGTCTAGGGCTCTCTTCTCAAAGCAAAGTCTTTCACTTTTGCAATTTTGAGGATTCAAAGGGTGGAGCCCTGTTGTTTCTTGTGATGTCCTCAGAACATCTTTTCTATTGTCCAGTTCAAAGAACTTGGTTTTTTAATGCCAATCACTTCAGCAACCAAGTTCTTTGGCCCATCTTTGAAGTCTGCAACTTTACTAGAGTTTCCTTTCTGATCAAACTCAAAACTTTAAAAACATGCTGTTGAGCCAAATTGGTCCTGATTCTCAAGGTACAGCTGGCTAAACACCCCTAACAGTAGCCATGCCACAACCTCAACATTAGACCACCTTGAAATTTCATCCACCAGATTAATTAGTGTGCCATACTTAATCTCAGGGACCGGGCATTTAGCTCAGTGGTTTTGCCGCCTGCTGCACAAGCGCAAGGACCTGAGTTCAATCTCTGGTACCAAAAAAAAAAAAAAGAAAAGAAAAGAAAAAAAAAGAAATCATATTTAATCTCAGTCTCCTGCAAACTCTCAGGACACAAGCAAAATGCTAACACATTTTCTGCAAAAGCATAACACACATGTTCTGAAGTCCAACTCCCATTGCAGTTCTTGTTCCTAACTGAAATCTCCTGAGGCTGGTCTTTACTGGCTGCATTTCTACAGCATTCTGGTGTTCTGAACTCTGGCTAGAGTTTCCCATCAATTTCAGCTTACACCATTCCAGGGATGCTTCTTCAGCTGGCATTTCCAAACCTTTCCAAACTCTTCCTGCAAGCCAGTTCCAAAGGCTCTTGGACCACATGGTCAGGAACAGTCACATCAACAACCCCACTTCTCTGGTACCAAAATCTGTCTATTACTCAAAAAAATCTGTCTGTTACTTCTCTTGTTGCTAGAACAAAATACCCAACACCTACAAGCTAAAGGAGGAAAGGTTTATTTGGATCATAGTTTGTAGAGGTTTCAGTAGATAGTCAGAGGAGTCAGCTGGCTCCAAAGCAGTGGTGCATCACAGAGGAGAAATAGTCCATAGCAAAGCAGGCAGGACACACTAAAGAAACCAGCAGCAGGAGCAAGCCTCCTTTTCCCTTTAATCCCATCAAGGCTACAAGCCTTTTTGGTGTTGCCACCCATACCCAGAATGGGGCTTCACATTACCCACACCCAGTATGATGATAAACCAATTAGTGGACTAATTTAATTATCACATCCTTAAAAAAATATCGCATCCTTAACCCCAGTATGACACATCCTTAAGCTATATTTACAACCCCTAGATCTAGCCACCTCTGAAAATCCACACCTATGAGCACATGAGGCTTTAGGGGAGCATCTAGTTACAAGCCGTAAGACCAAGGAAGTGAAAGAGCTCTAAAATAAAAAGTTTATCACTCTGAAAAGGAGATCAAGGAGGATATCAGAAAATGGAAATATACATATCCTTTGTTTCTAGATAGGAAGAATCAATATAGTCAAAATGGCCATGTTTACAACACAAATAGAGTTAAGGCAATCCCAGTCAAAATACCAACAGCATTACTTTTTTAATAACAATTAAAAAGTACAATTTTAATACAAAAAGAAATAAAATTATTTACTTACAAGTGACATATACATTTTATTTTCCCAAGAAACATACTTTAAAAGTACAAACAGAACATGAGGCAAGAGTTGTGCAAAGGTTAACAGAGAACTAAGGCATTCATTTATT
>NW_004624978.1:194984-228244 GCF_000247695.1 Heterocephalus glaber | reverse complement strand
TTCATAGATAGCCTTAATCAGGTTGAGATAAAGACCTTCTATTCCAATTTTCTGGAGAGTTTTTATCATGAATAGGTGTTGGATTTTGTTGAATGCCTTTTCTGCATCTATTGAGATGATCATATGGTTTTTGTCCTTGAGTCTGTTAATACTCAATACTCAGTGTATTATGTTTATTTATTTATGTTGAAACATCCTTGCATCCTGTTATTTAGATTTAACAAGCAAACAAACAGTTGATGTTGAAAATATTGCTGTTCATTATAAATACTCATTACATATTTTTTTTTTTTTTGTGGAACAGGGGATCGAATTCAGGACCTTGCACTTGCCAGGCAGGCACTGGCGCCACTGAGCTAAACCTCCAGCCCTTGATATTTTATTTGATTGATATTTTATTTTCCTATTAAATACACATTGTTTGATACAATAGGAAGCTCCTGACAAAAGAGGCTGGACAAAAAGGAAAGGAAATCTAAGCATACGTGCTGTCAGTGTGAGACTTGTGTGCGGAATGTGCTGTTTTCATGTGTGAAGACTATCAGGTACGATAACTGAAGCAACGATTATGTCTATGGTAGAGTTTTGTTCATATTTTCATTGTAGTTCACATAGGAATGTATTTCTGCTGTTACTTTTTTTTTTTTTGGTACCAGGAATCAAACTCAGGGACTCACGCTTGCCAGGCAGATGTTGCACCACTGAGCTACATTCCTGGCCCTGCTGTTACTTTCTAAATCTTGTAAGCAGGTAAATAGCTGATGTTGAAAATGTTGGTGTTTATTCTAAACACTCATGACATATTAAAAATTTAATATTTTATTTGATATTTTATTTTCATGTTAAGTACACACTGTTTGATATAATAAAACTATTAAAATTAAAATTAATAATTCATCAATAGAAATACTTTCAAAATATAAACATGAGCATTATATACCTGCCATAATGCACATTTCAAAAAAATTTTTCTGTGATGCCTCCAGGGCTACATGGTGCTTTCTTAGAGTCTGGGGGTTCACCAAATTCTATTGTTTAAGAATACACTCCAAAGGAGTAAGTAAGGGAATTCATCATCCAGGTTCCCATCTGAAAAATAACAAAGGGAGGAGAGAAAGTGTCCCTTTTTAATGCTTATTTTTATATGGCCTCAGGGCATCCCCTGAGGTTCCCTGCTCCAGAGTAGGTAGGTAGGTGTTAGCTAGAGAGTGATTGGAAGATTATCCACCCTTACCAGTTTCCACAGCTACTTCCTCTGAATTGCCATTCCTATGCCTTAAGCTCATATTACCAATTCTAAAGCATGTTTCTAAAAGCAAAAGCTACAACTGACTATTGCTATAACATCCCTGTTTAAGAAGGGAAGCATTGCCAAACAGAAAATTAAACCAATGATCAAGGGAGCTGAACAATCTTTTGTAATTTGGAGCTAGAGGGGGAGAAGGAGGGAGGGAGAGGAGATCAGAAGGGCACTATAGTGTTTAGGGGTTCATAAATTTGCATGTTTGGAGATAGCTTTCTCCAGTCTTGCCTGGAGATCAGTTCTCTCCATGGTGTCTCAGGATGAGAATTTCTCCTGTCAGTCGCATGAGACACTTGCTCAAGGAACTGGGTAGGCCACATCCCTATACTGTATCTTCCTAGATGAGCATGATTTCCAATTCCCATCTGGGGTATGTGGTCTATATTAAAGGAATGTCTATTGAGATTGTAAGACCACTGTCCTTACCAAAGGCTCCAAGGAGCTGACTATAGTGAAGCACACCCAGGGATCCCAGTGGTGCCTCCAGAATGTAAGACCAAGGGCCTTACCAAATGCTCCAAGGAGCTGACTGTAGTGAAGCACACCCAGGGATCCCAGTGGTGCCTCCAGAATGTAAGACCAAGGGCCTTACCAAATGCTCCAAGGAGCTGACTGCAGTGAAGAACACCCGGGAAGGAACACACCGGACAAGTTGGAAAGTGAAACAGACCTTAGTCTGGCCAGACGGCACTCCCAAAGCAAAGTAGCTTAGAGAGGCGATCAGCCCAGTGTCTGAGGCTCTTTTTATAGGGGATTGCAGGGAAGTTAACAGTCGAAATTTACAGAAGAGGGAACAAAGGTTAGTGGTCTTACATTTGCATATTAATTAGCCTGACATGTATTGATGGTCAGCAGATGTTTTGCAGATTGTTCTATAGATAGCATGTCCAAACATCAGTTTAGTTTTTGAACAAAGAGTTGAATAATTATGGCTGATACAGATCTTATCTAGTGTCCGGAACTAACAAGCATCTTTATCTATTTACTCACATTCAATCACGGTTGGGGCTAGGGGAGTTTTATGATTACAGAGTTATGCAGTCCCACAAGATCACTACACATCTCAGAGAATACCTCCTGACATCAAATGGGAAGAGAGAGCAAGTGTCTCTTATCTTTGGTGACCCTATAAATAAGCATTCATTTTCTAAAGGTTCAGGAGGCTCTAATTGAAATGGAAAAAGAGTCTCAGGATTGCAAAGGGAAGCACATTACCACTGCCTGATAATAGCTACTACCATCTCTACAAAAGGTGAACTCCCAAAACCTGTCCCATCACCTCTGACTGAATTCTCAGAAATGCCCAAGAGTACGAGCTGTAAGCCAATTACAAGTCCAGGAAGGAATACAAAGCCCTGTTTGAAAAACAAAAGATGTACCATCAAAGAAACCCAAATATAAAAGGCATCACAATCATTCCATGCCCTCAATTTAAACCTATTATCATTCTGACAAAAAAAAAACAAGGTGTAAGCAACTGACAAACAAGGGATGACAATTCTGAATTACCTAAACAAGTCATGATCCATTCAAAATACACTAATGGGGTGCCATGAAACAAAAGCAACTCTTATCTCCTTCCAAAGATCTTGGTGGGATCTCCACTCTGGGATGGGGAAAAATACCTCCCAACCTGTTAGATGTCAGATGTGCTGAGTTCATGTCTCTTGATATCAAAGAATGGATTTTGAGGCAAAGAAGGATAAGAGTAGAAAAGGTTTACTGAGAGAAAGTTCCTGATAGGAGGGGTCCCAAAAGTGGGTTGCCACTGAGACTCTTTGTCTAAGGATATTTTACACAGCAAAATCACAATGTGGGTACAATGTGGGTAGCTATGGGCCAAACAACAATCAGTCTATAGGATTACAAGTATAGTTGCTTAGCTAATATTGATCCAATAGGGAAGTGAGGCATATAGCAAGGGTATATGGTGAGCATCATTAACTTTAGCTCATCTATAATTTTAATGGGGAAAGAACAATGGCATTCCTAGAAATGGATGAGAGTATGGATCAGGTTGTTCTGGTCACCTCCCTATGTTCTAATGCCCTATTTGGGATCACTGGACCAGATGGTGCTAATTACAGTATAATCTCAAGCTGCTGTGTATCTTTAGGGAGGCTTGCAGGTAGAGCCATCATATCTCTATTTTAAAACCTAACTCTCCTCAGATTTGCCTCAAACCACAATTTTGATGTTTTATCTTCTGCACTGACTCTCTCAAGGGTCCAATCCCTCTCTGACTGCCTATTAATTTCTATCTCATTTAGCTGTCTATAATAGGACTAAATCAAAGTAATAAGTTTCTGCACCGCAAAGGAAACAATTGACAGGGTGAAGAGACAACTTATACAATGCGGGAAAATTGCCAATTATTCATCTGACAGAGGGATAATACCCATAATATATAAAGAACTCAAAAAAAAACTTAATAAAAAACAAGCAATTGAGTTTAAAATGTGAAAATCATCTGAATAGACATCCCTCAAAAGAAAAAATACATGCCAGGTATTTTGACGCATGCCTGTAATCCCAGCTACTCCAGAGGCTGAGGCAGGAGGACAGGGAGTTTGAGGCTACCTGGGAAACTTTGTGTGACCTTGTCTCAAAATAAAATTTTTAAAAGCACTGGGGCTCAGTGGGGCTCCCTGGTTTCAATTGAGAGAGAGAAACACAAATGGCCAACAAGACATGAAAAAAATGCTCAATATCATTAGCCCTGAAGGAAAAACATATCAATCCAACAAGATAACATCTTATCTGAGTTTGACTGGTATTTTTAAAGTGTTTGTGTGTGGTAGTGCATACCTGAAGCTGAAGCAGGAGGCTCACTTCAAATTCCAGGCCTGCCTAGGCTAAGTAATGAATTCAAGGCCAGCCTAACCTACATAGGGAGATTCTGTCTCAAAAAAAAGAAGTGGTGGTGGAGGTGTAGAGATAAAAAAGTCTAATCCACTACTGGTGGAAATGTAAAACAGTACAGCCATCATGGAGAACAGTATGGAGGCTTCTAAAAATTAAAAATAGATCTACCATATGATCCAGCTGTTATCAGAATCTCCAGGCTATACCCAAATGTTATCAGGTAGCTTCTTCTGAAAGTGGCTCACCAATTAAACATTAGTGGGTTCTAGGTTGCTTGTTTCTTCTTCTGAAGTTGGATTCCAGGTTCTCATCTCAGACAAAGAATTAAATGAAATGAGCAAACAGCAGTGACAAGAGTAAAAGTGAAGAGTAAGGGAGAAACTGGCTCTGCAGAGCAAGCTTGGACCGAGTAAAAGGAAAAAGCAAGATAAAGGAACACCCTGGAAAAAGCAGGGTGGGCTATCATGAGGAAAGCCACAAAAGCAAGCTCTTTTTGGCATCTGTGTCCCTTTATACTATACAAATCTCAAGGAAACTTGAGAGAACTTCTACATATAGGTCCTGAAAAGCTGTGCTGGGATCCCACGCCTCAGACTAATGTCAGGGCTAGGCCATCCTATTGAAAATCTTCTTGAATTCTCGAGAGAAGTCCATGTACAGGGCTTTGGGAATTGTTCTGCCCACGTGTTCTGGGATCTTATAATTAACAAGTGATGCCTACTTCCCCAGCCAGCTTTGTCATGCTCTAATCTCCTATCTCACAGGTATCCCACTTTTGGGTATATATCCAAAGTAAATGAAGTCAGTATACCAGGGCTACCTGCATACCCACATTAATTGTGGCACTATTCACAAACTTTAAGATACAGAATCAGCCTAGGTGCCCATTAACAGATGAATGAAGAAAATGTGATATATATATACATATATATATATATATACATACACATACTGGACTATAGCTTAGCCATAAAGAATGAAATCCTGTCATTTTCAAGAAACTAGATGGAACCAGAACACATAATAAGTCAAATCAGACACAGAACGTCAAGTGCCACCTGTTCTTTTTCATATGTGACAGTTAAAAACCACTGAGCTGAAAGTGGAATATTGATTACTCAAAATTAGGAAAGGAGGGGGGAAAGGGGATAAAGGGTGGTTGGACTTGATCAGAGCATACTATATGGTTGTATGGAAATATCACACTGAACCCCATTAATGTAATGTATACAATTACTACGTGTCAATAGAAAATTAAAAATCAGCCGGGGATTTAGCTCAGTGGTGCCACCGCCTGTCTCACAAGCGCAAGGTCCAGAGTTCAATCCCTGGTACCCACGGCCCCCCCAAAAAAAATTGAAGTAAAAATTACCCATCCAAGTGAAATGAAATGGTGCTTATACTACACATGGACCCTGAATTAACTTAGAGGGTCCAACTCTTGCTACTGAATAGCGGCTATTACCATTAGGGCTTACAAAAAAAAGAAAATCACCTCAATGATGGTGAACCTGGAGACAGAATAATAGAAATTACTCAATAGGAACAAGAGCAAAAATAGACTAAAAAAAAAAGGAATAGAGCCTCAGGGATAGGTGGAACCAAAAATTCTATCATTTGTGTGTCATCAAAGTTTAGGAAGGAAATGAGAAAGAAAAAAAGACAAGGCTAAAAAGGTCATGAAAAGAATTCTGAATTTTTCCATATTTGGCAAAAAAAAAAAAAAAAAAACAGATTCAAGCAGCTGAAAAAAACCCTAAAGAGGATAAGCCTAAAGGAACTCAGGCCAACCACATCATTGGCACACTTCTGAAAATTAAAGACAAAGAAAAATTCTTGAAAGCAGAGAGAAATAATATCTTATCTACATAGGAAAAACAATTTGAATGACAGTGAATTTCTCTCTCATCAGAAAACATGGTAGCCAGAAGGTGGTATTAAAATCAAAGTGATGTGGGGCTGGGGATTTAGCTCAGTGGTTTCGACGCCTGCTGCGCAAGCACAAGGACCCGAGTTCGATCCCCAGTACCAAAAAACCAACCAAACAAACAAAAAAAATCAAAGTGATGAAATAAAAGAAATGCCAAACAAGAATCCATTGTGGGGTTTTTTGTTTGTGTGCTTGTTTGTTTTATTCAATACTGGGGATAAAACTCGAGGGTGCTTACCACTGAACTATGTCCTTAGCCCTTTTTAAAACTTGTACTCTGAGAGAAGGTCTTGCTAAATTGCTCAGGCTGGCCTTCACCTGCAATCCTCCTGCCTCAGCCTCAGAATAGTTGGGATTATAGGTATGTGCCACTGAAACCACCCAACCAAGAATTTTTTAACCAGCAAAAATGTCCTCCCCCTTTAGACAGGGTCTCATTATATACTTCAGGCTGGCCTTGAACTCATGATGATCCTCTTGCCTCAGTCTCCTGAGTGCTGGGATCACAGGCATGCACCACCACGCCCAGCTTTAAAAATGCCCTTTAGAAATGAAGGAGAGATCAAAACATTCTTGAATTGAGCCAGGGATTTAGCTCAGTGGCAATGCACCTGCCTGCCTTGCAAGTGAAAGGTCCTGAGTTCCATCCCTGGTACCAAAAACAAAAAAACAAAAAAAAATTCTTGGATTAAGGAACACTTGAGGAATTTGTTACCAGCAGACCTACCTTGAAAAAAATGGCTAAAGGAAATCATTGGAACAGAAGGGCAATGATAAAGGAATAAATCCTGCTGGGTACAGTGGTGGTGCATACCTATAATACCAGCTACTCCAGAGGTTAAAGCGGGAGGATTTAATAGGGCAGCCTGGGCAACGAAGGGGGATCTTGTGTCATAATAAAATTTTTTTTTTTCAGCCAGACATGATGAGTGAGTAATCCCAGCACTCAAGAGGCTAAGGCAGCAGGATCATTCCAAGTTCGAGGCCAGCCTGGGCTACATAGTAAGTGCAAGGCCAGGCTGAACTACACAGTGAGATCTTGTCTCAAAAAACTGTTTTTAGGGCCAGGGATTTAGCTCAGTGGTGCTACCACCTGCCTTGCAAGCGCAAGGTCCTGAGTTCGATCCCTGGTACCAAAATTAAAAAACCCCAACTTTTTCTAAGGGCTAAGGATGTAGCTTGCTGCACCCTGGGCTCAATCTCCAGTGGGGTAGGGGGAGAAGAAAGAGAAATAATTCTGAAACATTAGAAAGAAAAGCATAACAACAGAAGGAATGAAATAGAGGTAAATGAAATAGAGTTCTTATTTTCTTGAGTTTACTAAATGGTGCTTAATGGCTGAAGCAAAAATTATAACACTGATGTGGTTTCCTATGAATATAGAGGAAATCCCTGTATTATCTAATGCTATACAAGGGTTAAGACAAAAGGACTTAAAGGCAAGTGACTGTTTTAGATTTTACTCAGATTGTTGTAATGGATGAAGAAAATATGATAAATATACATAATAGAATAGTATTCAGCCATAAAAAGGAATAAAGTACTGATGATGTTATAACATGGATAAATGGCTGGGGGTGGTGGCACACACCTGTATTACCAGCACTCTGGAGGCTGAGGCAGGAGGATCACCATGAGTTCAAGGCCAGCCTGGACTGCATAGCTAAACCCTGTTTTAAAACAAACAAAACAAAATAAAACAAAAACATGGATAAATGAACTTTGAAAACATTATGTTAATTTTAAAAGCCAGGCACAAAGGGCCATATATTATATGATTCCATTTATATAAAATGTCCAGAACACACAAATCTAGAGATGGAAAGTAAACATGTGGTTGCTTAGGACTGATGTGGGGGGGCTGAGTAGTGAGCATGGGAACTCTACTTGGGGTGATGAAAATATCCTAAAATTAGACTGTGGTGATGTTTGCATAACTCTATGAATATACTAAAAACCATTCAATGATTATTAGTTCAATGGTTTAGACCACTGAACTAATAACCATTGAACACTTCAAATGTGTGAATTTAATCAAGCTGTTTTTAAAAATCATAGATTTAAACCTAAAATATAAAACTATAAAAATTTTAAAATAAAAAGATAAAATCATTGGGAGCTCAGGCTTTTGAAGAGTTCTTAGACATGGTATCAAAAGCAGCATCCAAAATATATTTTAATCAATAAACTGGACTTCAAAAGTAAAAGTGTTTGCTTTACTAAAGACCCTATTTAAGCCAGGCTTGGTGGTGCATGCCTGTGATCCAAGCTACTAGGGAAGTGAGGCAGGAGGATGGTTGCCTAGCATGCAAGAGGCCCTGGGTTCAATCCCCAATACTATAAAACAAAAACAAAAAAAGTATGAGGCTAAAATCCCAGTGTACCCAGTACAAGTCTAAAATCGTTCACTCATTTACCAGGTAAGAGGTCACCAGTGGAAGGCAGAGAGGCCCATGTGGTTACAGCCCCCAACCTCTACACTGGTGACTGACATGATTCTCTCAAACCTGGGTTGGCACATTTTTTCTGTAAAAGGCCAAACAGTAAATATGTTAGGATTTCCAGGCCATGTGGTCTCTCTAATGACTATTCAACTCTGCCACTAGAGCATAAATGCAGCAGTGGATAATTCAAATGAGTAGGTGTGGCTCTGTTCCAATCAAACTTTATTATTAGACACTAAAATTCGAAATTCACATCATTTCCAAAAAATATTTTTACTTTTTGCAATCATTTAAACAATATAAGTAGTATTCTTAGCTCACAGGCCATAGGAAAACATCTAGGGTGAGAACAAAAGAAGCTGTAGTTTGCTGACTCCTGATGTATACATGCTTAGAGGTTTTAATGGAATTATGTATACAATGGTCATTTAATACTAGATTTATGATGGAGTGACCTACCTAATTCACAAATTCAACTTTTTTGTTTTTTGAGACAGGGTCTTGCTATGTAGTTCTAGCTGGCTTTGAATTAATTCACTATGTAGCCCAGGCTGGCCTTGAACTCACAGCAATTCTCCTGCCTCAGTCTCCTGAGTGTTGGGATTAGAGGTGTGCCATCACACCTGACTCAATGCCTAACTTTGTAGATGAGAAACTGAAAGTTAGAAAGTTTAGATGGCCTGTCCAGCTATACTGAACTACAGAATAGGCCCAGCTATAAATTCTACTTCTAAACTTTATTACAAGGAAACAATCATGATTGTACATAAAAACTTGAAAGCAAAGACTATTATCCCATCCTATATTATAATAATTTTTAAAAGTACACATTCAAATATCTAGTCAGGCATGGGGTCACACACCTGTAATCCCAGCACTAGGGAAGCCAGAGAATTGCCACAAATTCAAGGCCACCCTGGGCTACATAGTAAGTTCAAGGCCAGCCTAAACTACATAATTGAGACCCTGTCTCAAAAAACCAAAAAAAAAAAAAAAAAAATCCAATAAAGAAGAGTGGCTCAAACATCTGAAGTCATCCAAAGGATGGAATACTATACATCTGTAGCAACCATTATCATGTGGTCTGGAGAGAGAAAGCAAATGTAGCCAGATAGTAACAACTTGTGAACCTTAGTGAAGGCTCTATGGGTATTCACTGTTAACTCTTCTCTAGGTTTGAAATGTAAAAGTTGGAAACTTTAAAAATTTTTTTTTAAGTTATAAACTTATACAGAACCATCCCCAGCCCATCAGAACTATATTCTTCCCGTAAAGACAATGCATGTTTTCTCTTTTCTTGTAGGAGAGTAGTATACACTAACAGGGTAATATTTGTTCTAATGACCTACTGTCTGTTTCAAGATCAAATGTAATTTTAACCAAAAGTAACATGAGATTTGTGTTGTTTTGTTTTTTGAGATAGGGTCTCACTGTGTAGTTCAGGCTGGCCTTGAATTTGCAGCAATCCTCCTGCCTCAGCCTCCCCAGCGTTCGGATTACAGGCTAGCGATGCCGCCGCTGTCACCCCCACCCCCACCCCCAGTTTAACATGAGATATTTTAAAAATTGATTTGTTCTCAAAGTTTCCTTAAAAATCACTTTCTTTTAAGGGCAAAGAAAAGCTTGGTTTGCTTAGGTTTTGCCCATTTTAAGAAAAACCACTAAACCTTGCTTTTACATATCAAAAGCACAGATTACGTGGGAAGACTTCCTGGGTAGGGGTGAGTGCTCTAGGCCTTTCAGGTAGGAATAGCATTTGAGAAATTCCTAGTGTCTGGGTTCTCCAGGTTCACTCCTTCAGTTGCTGGACTAGATGCTACTACTTGAAAATCTAATATGCAAAGCAAATGTATTCACTCGAGTGCATAAAAATAACTTCATAAAAAACTTACACGTTTAATTAAAAATACAGGAACTATTCCTAACTAAACTTAGCCTATTCTCGGCGGGCTTCGGCAACCATTCATTTGGCTTTTTTTTGGTACCGGGGAACGAACTCGGGTCCTTGTGCTTTCGAGGCAGGTGGCGGCACCACTAAGCTAAATCCCCAGCCCTTATTTGACTATTAAGTGAGGTAATACATAGTGCTTTGCCACTTTCCACTTGAGTTACGGATTGTGGTCCAGTTAGAAGTCATTAAAGACGAACTTTAGAAAACTTGTCTCCGTTTAATTTTTTTTTTAATGTTCATAACCATTCCCATAACTGGGAGTGAAACCCAAACTTTCCTTGTAAACAATCAATATCCAGGCCAACAGATTACAGGAAATATCTTTCTATTCTCACAGACTGGAAGCATAGTCAATTCCTGCCCGGCTGCTACCAAAGCCCAACTCTCGCCTCTGTAGTGGGGATTGAACCTAAGCTAAGATATTCACACTGAGCTACATCTCCAGTCCCTTTTTTATTTTTTATTTCGAGACAGGGTCTTCGCTAAATCGCCTAGTTGCCCGGGCTGGGATCGAATTTGCGATCCTCCTGCTTTAACCTCTCAGAGTGGTGAGGTTAAAGGCGTGCGCTCAAGGCCCTGCATTTTCAATTCGAAACGTTTCACTCCTCCCTACCTCTCCCCGTGCGTCTTAACTCCCTCAACACCCGCCAAATCCCATTAAACCCCACCTCCATTTGTCAAGCGCGATTTCCAAGGGCCCCGCGCCCCGAATTCACATTCCTCCACTGGCCAGTTCAAGCCAGACAGTCCCTGCTCCCAAACTCTGCAGTCTTCCGTGGTCTCCCTAATTCCGTAAAGCCCGCCCCTCTCCTCTTCCCTTTGGCCAGCCTTCTTCCGTTCAGGACTGCCACGGCTCAGCTGGCTATTTGGTTGGTCAGCGCGTTTGCTCCTACGTCATTTACCTGCGCCACCCGGAAGCTGCGGTTCGTACCAATACTTATTGCCGGCGGCCTAAAGGTAAGGGCCGCATTTGGATGTCCATAGGTTAACGAGTCCCACACTTGGGAGGGCCAGAAGGCAGAACCCTCCCAGCATGTGCCGTACAACCCCATTCCCAAACTTGAGAGGGTGATGAATTGTGCTTGATGCCAAACTGGCTTGGTCAACATGGTCTTCCTCCTTTCCACTCCCCAGGACCTCATCATGGCGACGCCCCCTAAACGGCGGGCCGTAGACGCCACCGGGGAGAAAGTGCTGCGCTATGAGGCCTTCATCAGTGACGTGTTGCAGCGGGACTTGCGGTGAGTGACAGTGCGGAAGGCGTGCCGTTTGGAACATCTCACGTGGTGGGTGGGGCGTTTAGAGTCAGAGCCAATCATTCGGATTGGTGAGTTGGGAGTCAGATCCCAGGCGCAGTTCAGGGCGTAGGGGTGGGGTGGGGGGGATGTCCAGGGTGCGGATTTGGATGGAACGGGCGTACCTGCGCATGCGCGATATAGGGTGGCCATTTTTGTTTTTGGTTTTTTTTGTTTTGGATTACTCCTAGATTTCTCAAGTTAGTTCTCAGGTTCGAGTCCTTCCTTGGCTACTTTGCCAACCTAAACACATTGTACATCACCTAGCCTCTTCTTTCTCTGCCTTGTAAACTTTCTTCATATGCAAAATAGGGAAGTTTATGGAGGCTTATACAGCGATTTTGAGTTTCCAATGTGTTCAGTCTTTGTAAAAAATTTAGCACGAGGTCAGGTTCGTGGCTCTGTGCTTGTATTTCCAACTACGTAGTCAGAAGGTTTAGGGAGGAGGCTTAAATAGTTCAGGGCCAGCCTGGGCAACAGAGTGAGACCCTATCTCAATAAAAATCAACAAAAAAGGGTTGGAAGGATAAAAAATGAAAACTAAAGTTCTTTAAGATAAAGAATTTATTGGGCTGGTCATTGTAGTGCACGCCTGTGGTCCCAGTACTGAGGAGGCTGAGGCAGGAGGATCTCTGTGAGTTCAAGGCCATCCTGAACTGCATAGCGAGACCCTGTCTCAAGAAAAAGAATTTATTGCGGATGCCTGAAACATACCAGAGTCTCAATGAGTATGAAGAACTGTTGTTGCTATCATTACTAATCTGAGCAGGAAGTAAAGTATTCAAATCTAAGACCCTGTGAACATCCTAAAAGGAATGAGTAATTTTTCTAGGGAGAAGATGGACCATTTTGATTGGCAGGAGGCACTGAGAGTAGAGTACAATAATAGTAATAAATCATAGCTAACAAATATATAAACTTACATTTGACCAGCATTATTCTAAGTGCTTTAAACATTTATTTGATCCTAAATACTCTTAGGAGGTAGTACTGTTATCTCTTATTTTTTAAATGAACAAACTGAATCTGAAATATTTCTTATTTGCTGAGGTCATACAGCTAATAAAGGGGGGGAGCTTAGATTCAAACCCAGGCAGACTAACCCAGAGTCCAAAAATCATAATTTCAACATAAAATCCCTTTTGGGGGCATGATGTGAGGTATTTCCCAAAGGGACAGGGCTGCTTGTTGGTCACCATTATATTTTTATCCTATCAGAAAGGTGCTGGACCATCGAGACAAGGTATATGAGCAGCTGGCCAAATACCTTCAACTGAAAAATGTCATTGAGCGGCTCCAGGTAAAGACTTTAGGGTTAGATACCAATTTTTTTGAAGGAGGGAAAGGGAGGGAGATGGGAAGAGAGACCCCAGACCAAGACCTATCACCTGGCCTAAAAGTTGACCACTGATCCCTACCTCTTTTTCCCTGGCCCCACAGGAAGCTAAGCACTCGGAGTTATATATGCAGGTGGATTTGGGCTGTAACTTCTTCGTTGACACAGTGGTGTGAGTGTCTACCCACCCCTCTAAGCCAACAGGGTTCAGCTTCCCCCTTCCTTCATGCAACAAATATTTGAGTGTCTTCCATATACCAGACACTGTACTAGCCTTTATATTTTGTTAGATATCAGCTAGGCACTGGGAGATGTGACAGTAAATAGATAAAATAGGACAAAATCCCTGCCCTCCCAGAGCGTCTATTTGGGGAAGGGGAGGGAGTGAGAAACATTTTAATAAATTGTGTAGTATACTAAACAGTAATAGGGACTTCTCCACTTCCTTTGACCTGTTTCCTCAGCTCTGATACTTCACACATCTACGTGGCCCTGGGATATGGTTTCTTCCTGGAGTTGACACTGGCAGAAGCTCTCAAATTCATTGATCGTAAGAGCTCTCTCCTCACAGAGTAAGTCCATTCCATAAGGATAGTGTCTAAAAACACCACCATTACCTGGGGTGTAGCTTAGTGGTAGAGCATTTGCCTAGCATAATTAGGCCCTAGATTCCGTCCCCAGCACTACACCAAAAAAAAAAATACATGAATGAATAAAAGCACCACCATTTTTAACTCTTCTGCCTTTCCCCATAGCTACCTGGGATGGTACATAGGGACCTATCTCCCCTTCTCCTCAGGGCTGGGGCTGAGGAAAGTGGGGATAGATAGCTCAGTCCCAGGTATAATGTGTAATAAGCACCCAGTAAATGGTCTTCGTATCATTCATTCACAAAATATTTATTGGGTACCTCCTTGACGCCAGGCTCTGTGCTTGGTGGTGGGAAATGCAGTGATGAGTTCCTTGAAGGCTTACATTCTGGAGGGACTGTTCTGTTATGCATACATAAAATTATTACCAGATCCATGAGGTTTCCATCTATAAATCAGTAACAATAAAACAAGTTACCTCTCACTTCACCTCCTGTTATAATTTTCCTGCTCATTCACTATGATCTCACCACACCGACCTTCAAATGCTTCTTTAACCCCCAAAATGACCCCACCTTGGGGCATATGTAATGCCTGTTCTCTGCCTGCAATGCTCTTCTCATATGGCTTCTTTTCTTTTCAACCGGTTGTCTCACTTAAATATCACTTCAACTAGGTCTTCTGTATCTGGACTTTAAAACTGCAACTCCTAGCACTCTTTTTTTAAAAATAAATTTTATTTTATACCATTCCCCCCTTACATCCTCCTAGCACTCTTGATTCCCTCCTTCTACTTTTTCTTTTTTCCCTGCACTTATCACCTCTTAATCTTTACTGTGTAATTTTTTTCTTTCTTATATTCATCTCCTCCAGTTAGGTGATAAGCTTTGTAAAGGGAGAGAGTTTGTCTGTACCTCATATAACTAGAATAGTGCTGTGTGCTACTATAGTAGACACTCTGTTTGTTGAATGAATTTAAAAGGGTGTGCTGGAAGCAAATGGAAGTGGTGCTTGAAGCAAATCTATGTGGGTAGTAGTAGAGAGAGAAAGTGTGGGCTCCAGATGAGTTTAATTTTTGTGCAGGGAAGGGCAGCTGGAGCATGGGTGTAGGGTTTGAAATATAGGTAGGAAAGGCCTCCGGAAAGAAGTGACATTTGGGTTATTCGAGTGAATAGCCATAGGGCTATCTGGTAAAGGGCTATTCCTGGTGAAGGGGACAGTGTACCTAGTATGCCCACAGACTGCCAACAGATAAGCATGTCTCAGATGGAATGAATGTGAGGGTGTTGAGCAATAAACTTAAATTGATAACATCTCACAAGCGTGAACACCAGTGATCTGACATTTCTTCTTGGTTATGATTATGCCTACATTCATTTCGTCTAGAGTCACCTCCTTTTAACCTTTCAGACCTTTCCAGGGTTTTGGTGTTAGTGGACCTGAGACCTGCTGAGATTTCTCAATCTTGATGATCAGACCAAGTAGCAAATAGCTCAATGGCGTGGGGGCGGGGGGTTGGGGGTGCTGCTTTCATGCTCAGCACAGCTCTGAACTGATGGTCCTTTAGACCATTTCCAGTTTTTATAACAAAGCTTTGCTTCTTTTGTCACAGGATTTTGGGGTCTTTCATTAGATTTTAATTTTTTGAGACTTGGTATCTTTCCCCCAAATGAGATATTTTAAGTTGTCAGTGTCTGCCTCTTTTGGTCTTGTTATGCTGACCTGGTCTTTTTGTGTGATGAAAATTGTGGTTGACTCTCATATTGCTTTATTGGAATTAGTACAACTGTCTAAAAGTTTAATCTTTCTAAAAGATGAAGATTTGAATCTGTAGCTATCCTTCCTATTTGAAATACTCGGTTACTTGGTACATAAACTTTCTTTTTGATTATTTTATGTAACTAAAATTGCCTACCACTTCTTCCTGTTTTTAGTGTATTTCTTTGAAGGGGGGAGGGAATCAGGTCTCTATGTGTGTTTTTTTCTGATTATACAGAAAGAAGAACACACACATCTCATAAATAGAAATGTAATTATAGAAGAAATAACATAAACATGAGTATTGATATTGCCTTATGAAATCAGTAGTAATAGATTAAACATATCCTTTTTGTATACAACTAGCATTTGGTGAACTTTTTATTTTAATCCTTTCCATTTTTTTTCTTTTGGTGCTGGGGAGGTAACTCAGGACCTTGTATATGCTAAGTACACAATACCACTGAGCTACACTCTCAGCCCTCTCATTTCCAAGTGAACTCATAGCCTTTCATAGACTAATCTTGTATCATTAACTAATGTTTTTCTCTTTTTTGATGTTAAAATTGTCCCTTAGGAGCTGACCGAGTTCATTCTTGAGTTTGTTTTGTTTTGTTTTGAGACAGGTTTCACTATATAATTCAGGCTGGCCTTGAACTCACTCTGTAGCCCAAGCTGGCCTCAAACTTGTGATGGTCCTCCTGCCTCAGCCTCCCGAGTGCTGGGATTACAGTTATGCACCACCACGCCCGGTCTCATTTTTGAGTTTTTGAGCACTCCCAGATATTCTTGAAAGTGTACATGCTCTCCAATAACAATACCATGCTTCATTTCCTATCCCTGAACATAGACTCAAATATCTTTGGAGAACTTCAGGTTCCTTTGAATGGAGTAGTCTTTCACTTAATTCATTCAGCATCCATTGGGTGCCTACTCTGTCACACACTGTTCTGGTTTCTGGGGATTCAGCAGGGAACAAAACAGACCAAAGTCATTGCCACTGTGCAACCACCATTCCAATTAAAGGAGACAGACTATAAAGAAGTAAAGGATATAGTATGGTAGATGTTGACACTTCTACAGAGAAAGAGCACGTGATGGAAATTGGAAGCATTGCCTAGGGTGGAGCCATTGTGATTTTAAATAGAATGACTGATTGGATGTGGGTGTGAGAAAAAGAGAGGAGTCTTGGAGCTGTGGGTGTAGCTCAGTGGTAGAGTGCTTACCTAGCAGGCATGAGGCCCTGGGTTCCATCCCTAGCAGCACAAAAAGAGAAAATGAAAATGAGAGGATCTAGGTTTTTATTGAGCAATTAGAAGGATGGTGTTTCTATTGTTTGAGATTGAGAAGCTGGGAGGAACAGATTGGGAGAGGAAGAGCAGGAATTCAGTCTTGGAACTGTGAAGTTATTAAACACTGATGTGAATGTTTTGAAGATGTATTTAAAATTCCCAAGTCAAGTTCAGGAGACAAATTTGGGCTGGCAATATAAATTTGGGAGATGCTGGTATATATTAGGCTCATACTATTTTTTCCAACTTAACATCCTAGGTCATTGCCATTTATTTTTCATAACAATACTTAGTTTTATTTATACCTCAAATTGACTCCTGTATTGACAGATACTCAGCACAATAGAATCCACATTCTTTATCATACTGTCAAGGCTTGAGCTAGCTCCTTCCTACCACTTGGACCTTATCATATATCACCTCCCTTTACCATTCACTGAATTTCTAACACTCTGACCTCCTAGCTGCTCCTCCAAAATCTCTCCTGCCTCTTGGGCTTTCTTTGGAAAAGACCCTCCTGATGCTTAACTCTTACTCCATCTTCAGTTCTTTCTAATTCTCTTTTTTTTTTTTTCAAAAACACCTCCATTGACCCTCCATGAGATTCTTTATTTTTCTTTTCTTTTCTTGCTATGTAGTTCAGGTTGGCCTTGAACTCACTGTGTAGCCTAGGCTGGCCTCGAATTGTGGCAATCCTCTTGCCTCAGCCTCCCAAGTGCTAGGATTACAGGTGTGCACCACCAAACCCCACTGAGATTCTTTTTCTTGAAACCTGATTCAAACAGGCTTAGACTAAAGGAACTGACTGGTCTGTGTAACCCAATAGTCCAGGACTAGAGTAGTTGCAGGCAACTCCAGCTTCCCAGTTCCTTGCACCTTGGCCTCCTCCTGGAGTCCTGTCTCATACCTGACATCGAACTTTTTGGTAAATCCTGTTGGCTCTATCTTCAAAATAACCCCAAATTCAGTTACTTCTTGTTACGTCAACTGCTGCCACTGTCACCATCTCTCATCTGGACTATTGCAGTACCTTTCTCACTGCACTTCCTATCTCTTCATTAGCTCTTTATCCTCAGTCACTTCTCTACCCCAGAAGCCAAATGAATCCTAAACCCCAGTCAGTTGCCTCCTCTGCTTACCACCGTTCCCTGGAACCCGCCTCACTTAGCATAAAAACAAAGGTCTTTACCATAGTCTACGTGATTTACCTCTCTCTTTACCTCTCTGGCCCCACCTCTAACAGTCCCCCTTCATTTATTCTTCAGCCACAGTTACCTCTTGGGTGTACCTCAAATATGCCAGGCACATGCCCACAGTGCCTTTGGGGTTTTTTTGGTTTTTTTGGTACCGGAGATCAAACTTGGGACCTTGCACTTATAAGCCAGGTGGTGGCACCACTGAGCTAAATCCCTGGCCCTTGGTGCCTTTGTATTGGCTGCCCCTTGTGTGTGGAACACATCTGCCACATAATCACACCATTCACTTCTTCCCTTTCTTTAAATGTTGACTCAAATGCTCTGTTTAAAATTGTAGTCCCCACTTCCCTAACTCCTCATCCTCCCTCATTGGTCCATTTTTTCTGGTACAGTACTTAACAACCATCTGACATATCATGTATTTTATTACATCATATATTTGTCTCTCTTAGCAAGAATTTGAGCTCCCTGAGGTTGGGAATTTTGTTTTTTGCTGTCATCTCCCCAGTCCTTTAAAACTGTGTGGTATACAACATGCATTCAATAATCTTTGAATTGGTGAATCCCAGATGGTGGCCAGCCATCTCTTCATAGAACTGGGCCAAGTGGGAGTCATCCAGAATGCAGGTAGTTCTTGAAATGATGAGGAAGGGTCATCCTCATAAGTGGGGCCCACCTTACCCTTTCTTATTTCTTTTCTCCAGGCTCAGCAACAGCCTCACCAAGGACTCCATGAATATTAAGGCCCATATCCACATGTTGCTAGAGGTGAGAGCAACTCACTCCACTGCCAGATTCTATCTGTAGATGTGTTTAGGATGGCGACTTGGAGGAGGGAGAAAGCCAAGGAAGGGAAGGACCATCTTTCCCTCCAAACTGGAGCCAGGGAAGGGGAAGTCAGAGGAAGGCCACAGTGGGGCGTAGACCCAGCATCTGTTCAGTCTCTTCTGTCTTCTTTTGCAGGGGCTTAGAGAACTACAAGGCCTGCAGAACTTCCCAGAGACGTCTCACCATTGATTTCTTCTCGTCCTCCTCCGACATTAAAGAACCCGAATGCCTTTGAGTTACATGGCCCTTCTTTTCCCCCTAACCCTTGCTGGTTTCCAAGGTGTCTGGTTTCTAAAGCACAAAATTACTGGGAAACCAGAGATCCAGTCTCTGTGTAGAAATCTAAAGCACCCGGAAGTCGTACCTCCAGCTCATTGGCAGTATTTGCCACTTGACTTTTTGTTCTGCCCACTTTTCTGTCACTTGACAACCTGGGCCCTACCTCACTCTTGCTTTCCATGGACACCACCTTTTGAATTGCAATGGAGAATTCAGGGTGGAGGCTTGTTCACGTGGCCATCAGCATATCACTCCTGAACCTAAGATTTCCCTTCCACACCCCAGTCATTTCTTAGGTACCCTACATAACACCCACACCTATCTCAACCTGACCTTGGCCCTGGCCCTGCTTCTGAATGGATCCAATTTAGCACCAATAGGCACAGATCCCGCCCTTCCTGGTGCACCCCCTATTCTAGGTTAAGTCCTGCTAACCTCCAAAAGAACCAGGCTCCACTCTGTAGCCCAGCTGGACCCTGCCTTCCTTGTAGACATTTAGTTTCTGCCATTCAAAGAGCTTTGCTAGTCTGGCAGCTGCCCCCCCCCCCCCATACCTCTGTTCTGAATTCATCTTTTCTAGCTAATCACCGTAGAATTACCCTCGCCTGCCTATGCAGGCCTTGGCCCCACCCTCTCCTTGCTGGCTGCTACGCCCATTACTATGTAAGTCCCGCTTCCGTTGAGGAGCTTGGTGTGCAGCACCTCCCGCTTGGTATTTTGGCAGCTGTCTAGTAGTCTCTTCCTCCAATCAACTGAAAACAAGGCCCACCCACCTCCTTCCTCATAGGCTAGCTGGCTGCCATCAATCCCTTCTAGGCCAGTCAGTGTGAGGTAGGCGTCCCCCGAACCTTGTCAATAGCTCACATCCTAGCAGTCTTCCTTGAGCCAATCAGCGTGGGGGATCGGCGAGGCGGATCACGTCTCACAGGGACTCAATCGGCCGGCCGCGGTCCATCATTTCCCCATGAGCCAATCATGATATAAGCTCTGTGGGGCAGGGCCCGCCCCCCAGCCCCGAAGCTGTGCGGTAGAGCCAAGGTTTTTGGCCAATCAGCGAGCGGTGGTTCGCTCGGTTCCTCCCTTAGGGGCCCACGTGAGTGGTGGGGAAACGCAGGGGCGGCTTCTAGGTGTTGCTGCAACCGCCAGCACCGCCACTGCCACCGCCACCAGCACCGCCACCGCCGCCACCGCCTCAGAACCCGGGCCTGGGGGGCGGTGGGGCCTCGTATGGAGCCCCCGCCCCCCGGAGCTGCCAAAGCTGCCACCGCACCACTCACAGGTGAGCCCTGGGCCTGGTGGGTGGAGAGCCCTGGGCCTGGTGGGTGGAGGGCCCAGTCCGTGACCCCACGTATCCTTCTCGCCCCCGCACGAGGGATGTGGCTTTGCCGGTGGCCTGTTGGTATTGGGCTCCCCACCGCCACGGCTGGTGGGCCTGCGTGTGGCATTACCCCCTCCCTTCGCCCCTTGTTTTGGATCTGACCGTGGCCTAACCTCCCTCTCCCGCTGTATAATGGATCGGTCTGCGTGCTTATATTTCTTTCCGCCCCAACTTACAATGGACTTGTCCTTCATGGTCTTGTCCCCCCAACCCTCATCACTGGGTACCAGTCTGTGGCATTGTCCAACCTCCCTAATAGTAGGTGCCTCTGAGTGTTTGTATTTCTCCTAGCTTCAACTTTCAGGGGACCTGTCTTTTTCCTTGTTTATTCCATCTCTTCTGTTCCTTGTAGTGAATCGATCCTTGCGCTGTAACCCCCACCCCTCTCCTCACTCCTCTAACAGTGAGTCCTTCTGAGTTTGTATTCCTGCCTCCTCCAACCCCCAATGCATCAGCCCATGGTTTTTCTCACCCCCACCCCGATCTTGTAATGGATCAGTCTACATGCTTGTCTTCATAGCCCCCTAGTTAATAGTCCATTGCCCTGACTCTCCTCCTTTATTTGTAGACTCCAGTCCTTTTTTAATAGTGGGTCAGTTTGGTGCTTTATATCTTTTCATTTGCGGTATGATCCTGTCCCTCTCTCCCTTTAATCACTGGTTGATGGCTTTTTCAGTAAGTTTTTCTGCTGCCCCCCTCCCAAAAATGAACGGTAACCCCCTCCCTACCTTTCTAGTGATCTGTTTCTTGGCCTGCTTACTCCCCCTGTGCTTGCTTTCACATGCACCCCCCCCCCCACAAACCATATCCTCCTGTAATCTTGTGCTGGATCAGTCTGTGATCTTCCCTGCCCCTCATCTCTTAGATCAGCTTGTGTACTTGTTGAACCAGGGCTTTTTACTGTAGAGCACACTCTCTTGATACGCTTAACCCCCAAGGCATTATGTCTCACTGCAGTAAGCAAATGCATTAGAGATATTGATGATAATGCCGATATGAGCTAACATTTATTGAGTTTCTGCTATGTACCAGGCAGAGTGTTTTATATTCACAAGCCATTTAATCCTCATCACAACTATATGAGATAAATACTGAGGAAACTGGGGCGTAGGGTGGTTAAATACCTTACTCAAAGGTGGCCCAGTAAATACTAAGGGAACAGGATCATTTTTGAGGCTTCTCTGTTTTACTTCATCACTCCCCGCAGGAGGCCCCATTTCTTAAAAACCAAATTAGTTCCCATCTCCAGGCTTTTGTTTGGCTCTTCTCTCTGCCTGCAGAGCTGTCTGTTCTACACCTGGTCTCAGCACCCACCCACCCCAATGCCAGGAGCTGTATAACAGATAAATGACTTAACCACTTTCTCCCTGTACCTGTTTCCTCATTTCTAAAAGGGGGAGTCAGAGCTAGAATCCCCTCCAGTGCAAATAAAGCATACCTGTGAGTTAATAAAGCAAGTCACCTCTCTGGCCTTACCTCCATCGTCCCATACCCCAGACCTGTGCTCCAGCAATGCTGGCCTCCCCCTAAATGCTCCTCAATCCAGGAGGCATGGGCCAACTTCAGGGTGATTGCATTGGCTGTTCTTTCTGCCCCAAAACTACTCCTGCATCCTGGCATGGTTCCTTCCAGGGCCCTGTTCAAGTGCCAACCCCTAAAGAATTTGTTCACCACATTCTGGCGCAGGGAACACACTACATAAGACACATGTATAAAAGGTATTTCCAAGAATACCAGTTGATTTATGAATAAGGTGAGTGTTATTTTATCGAAAGGATGTGTTCACAGAAGTGTGATGAATAATACTCTGAAGGCACAGAGAGAAAAGATGTTTCTAAGGGCACTTTTATTTCATTGCATCTGGGTGGTGTTATTTCAGTAAAGCATGTGTTCTTCACACTGTGGTGCTTGAAATACACTATATAAAGACACATGTATAAAAAATGTTTCTAAGGATGCTATTTGTGGTTTTTTTTAAAGTCAGCATCCCCTGACTATCTGATCTTGTACACCAGCAGGGCTCAGGCCCCTTCCCTGCTTTGTCCCTTTGCCCTCTATTATTGTCTGCCACACTGTACAGTTAGCATGTTCTGTCCCTCCCCATGAGAACTTACAGATTTTGTCTGATTATTCGCTGCTCCCTTTTCAGCACTTAAAAATGTACCTGGTATACACTAGGTACTTGAGAAAAATTTATAGCACGAGTAAATGGGGGAAATGATCATTTCAGATAGCACTGTGGGGTCAAATGGAGAAGAGATATGATTGCTAATTAAGGTGTTAGTTTGGACTGTTCAAATATTTACTGCACACCTAGTGAGTACCAGGCATTTTTTTAGGGGCAGGGTGGGGGGATAGGCAGAAATCCCTGCCCTTGTGGAGCAGACACTTATTAAAAATGAGAAAGACAGGCTATATTACAAATAAACAAGTAAATTTAGGAAGTATGTTAGACAACCGCTAGGAAGAAAAAATGAAGTAGAGCAGATAGGAATGGAGAATTGGGGTGATTGAAGTCATAGGCATAGGACAGGCTGCACTTGGAAAGGTAACTCTTGAATTAAGGCCTGAAGGAGATGAGGGGAAGAAGCTGTAAAGTGTAGGAGAAGAGTTTACTGGACAGAAGAAATATCCAAAGGCTGTGCAAAGGCCCAGGGGTAGGATCATTCCTGCCATGTTCAAGGAACATGAAGTAGGCCAGTGTGGCTGGAGCAAAGTGGAGGGAGGGACAGAAGATGCAGTCATAGAGGTGACAGGAGCCAGATGGCGTGGGCTGTAGGCCATGGTGTTACAACAACATTTGAGGGGAGGAGGAAGTTTGACACAGTAGCTAACGGCTGCCATTTCTTGAGGGATTACCATGTGCCAGAGATACTTTTCTAATCTTTTACATACACATTTAATCCTCATAAAAGCCCATGAGGGTAGGTGTATTTTTGAGAATATTAGATTTTGAAAGTCAAATATCCCCATTTCACAGATGAGCAACCAGGCTCGGAGAGGTTGAGCAACTTGCTCAAGGTCTCACAGACAGTACAGCAGAGGGGTACAAGGCTGAAGACCCAGAGAAAAGAGCTTGATTTAATAGGGCAGACAGTTTCCACAGTGTGTTGGATCATGCAGAGGAAGAATTAATTCTGCCTAGGAGGTACTGGGACTTGATTGTGTAATAGCGTTTGTCAGGGGAGGGAATGGCCCTCCTCATAGGCGGAACAGCGCGTGCTTATCCTCAGAGGTAGGAACTCTCCTTCGAAATGTGGTGAGTGCAGGGTGACAATCTCAGAGCTTTGGACTGCTATTCTCTCTGCCAGAGGTCCCCTTCTGCATATGTCGGCATGGCTTGGTACCTTCTCTCCTTTGGGTCAAATGCCACTTTTCCCAGGGAAGCCCTCCCTGCTCACCCTGTGTAGGGTCCTACCCTTTTGTGTTTCTCTTCATAGACAGCTGGTGTAGAGTGGCTCAGATTGCTGACTGGAGCCATGTCACCTGGGTTTGAATCTCAGCTCCACCAGCTTCCAGCTGTGTGACCTTGGACAAGTTACTTAACTTCTCTGTACCTCCATTGCCTCATCTGAAAAATGGGGGAAATGATAAAAGCCACCTACAAGGTGGTTTTAGGACTAGTTGATTAAAACTGTGCGGTACACTGTATGGCTGTTTCATATTTTTAAGTTAATATTATGCATAGCATGCTCATTGGTGTCTAGTGAGCTTCTGAAGCTAACCCTCTGCAAAACTGGCCTCCTGCTCTCCCCTCAAAACCTCTTCTCAATGCACCTTCTCAGTTGATCACACCACCACCCTTCCAGGTGATCAGGCCACTAACCTAAAATCACCCTGGACTCCTTTCTCCCTCACTGCCACACTCTCTGTGCATCTCTTTTCTCTGTCTCTAGATTTTAACCAGAACCCAGGTATTTCTCAGCATTTCCATGGCTACCGCCAGTGTCTCACTTGGACAACTGCAGTAGCCTCTTCAACCCAAGGAGCTGTTCCCACAGCAGTCAAGGGGATCTTGTTAAAATCCAGGTCACAGGCTGTCACCTCTTTATTTACATCCCTCTCATGGCACCTGTCTCACCTGTAATCTAAGTCCTGACAGTGCCCATGTAAGCCTTACCCATCTGGGGCCCCAGCACCCCTGTGTTCTCATCTGCCCTTTGCTCCTCTCCCCCCTGACTGGCTGCATTTCTTTCCCTTAGCCTGCCCAACACCCCAGCCTCAGATACACCCAAGCCTAGCTTCTTCACCTCCTTTAGGTCTTTGCTCAGATGCTACCTCTCAATGACTATCCTCCCCTGACTGCCCTTGGAAAAAATAACAGCTCTTTCCCTGCTTGATTTTTTTTCTCATAACCCTTACCACCATCTCCCGTATTCTTGACTTGTTTGCCTTGTTTCTTATCTGTTCCCACTGAAATGTGAACTCTACTAAATCAAGGATTCTTTTTGTTTGTTTGGAGACAGGATCTCACTATGTAGTCCAGGCTGTCCTTGAACTCATCTTCCTTCTTCCTGAGTGCTGGGATTGCAAGCTTATACCACCATGCAGGGCCAGAGCAGGGATTCTTTCCTTTTTTTCCCTTTCCTTTCCTTTCCTTTTCTTTCCTTTTCTTTTCTTTTTCCTCCTTCCCTCCCTCCCTCCCTCCCTTCCTTCCTTTTTTTCCCCCATGATGCGGGGATCTAACCCAGGGCTTGCCCACTAAACTATATCCCCAGCTGAGTTGCCCACACTGGGCTCGAACTTGTGAAACTCCTGCCTCAGCTTCCTAGAGTGCTGGGATTACAAATGAACAACACTGTGCCTGGCTAGAACAAGGATTCTTATCTGTTGTGTCCATGGCTATATCTCAGCACTTGGCCCACAGTAGGCACTCAATAAAAGCTTGCTGAGTAAATGAGGTGAAGAGAAATAAACCCATATGAGTAAGGCAGATTATAAGCACTCTTCCTAGGGGTCAAGTGAAAAAAGTGAAATAAGCAAAACAAACAAAAAGAGCCTGTGTGCTGTTGAGGTTGGAACCCAATCATCACATTTCACATTTCTGAGAGATTCTGCTGCAGCTCAGAGGAATGGGGAAAAATTGCCTATTTTCACCACCAGGAGTCACACTGACCTCTCTGGGCCTCTGAAAGAAGCCAGCCTTCAAAATAAAACACAGTGATATCTCAAGGAAAGGACTCTTGAATCTGGCACTCCATGGCTTTGTGACGTGTACAGTTGCCTCACACTGTGCAGCTCATGAACTTGGAGTTAGCTTGGACATAAGAGGATCATATTTTATATTTCACTGGAGATTAAAGAGCAAAGCCATAAATAATAGAGGTAGGTTCTTCGATACCTTCTGGTTTAGAAGGTTTATTCTTAATCCAGCAATCCACTGAGACCAGTGGACGGTTGATTGATGAAAGTTATTCCCTTGGGGAGCCAGAGGCTTGTGTTTATGCCCAGTTTGTTGCCAGGAAAGAGCACTGATGCAGTGACAGGGAAGAATCTGTTCTCTGAAGGATATGCCAAGAGTGAGCCATCAGTGTGAGGGCAGTTTAGCCTTATGGCAAAAAGCTTAGACCACAGGAACCTGATTGCTGGGCCCAAATACTGGCCCTGCCACTTACGGGTGTGTGGCCTGTGGAAGTCACTTAGACATCTTGTTCCTCAGCTACTTCATCTATAAATTAGTGATAATAAACACACCTACTTTCCAGAGTGGGGATGAAGGATAAATGAGTCATTGGCAACAAAAAAATAGTAGTCCAGGTTTTCATGCCCTTATCCAAAACCCCTAGGGCCAGATGTGTTTCAGAACTGCGAATTTTTCAGATTCTAGAAAGGTAACATGGTGCACATATGATATGTTACATAACACTCGCAGCAAGCTCTGCCATCGGCTGTGTTCGTATTTCTGCAGCAGAGTGTACGAACATCCACAATAAGTGAGGATGAATAAAGACCAGAAAGGGCCTAGTTTTGTTTCAAATCAGAGTTTGCTGCCAAAAGAATTATAAAGAAGCTTTCTGTTTTTAGAGCTTTATGGATTTTAGGATAGTGGATAAGGAATTAGGAACAAATCAGAAACTAATTTTTTTAGAGCTTATCATACCACAGGCGTATTATATTTAATCCACACAGTAGTCATTTCACAGATGGGCATGTCATTATCTCTATTTCACAGATGAGAGAATTTAAGGTACAAAGAGGTTATAGACTGCTCAGGGTAGATAGAGGTGGTGGCGCACACCTGTGATCCTAACACTCTGGGAGGTCTGAGGCAGAAGGATTGCAAGTTTGAGACCTGCTTCAGCAACTTAATCATTTGGCAAGACCATGTTTCAAAATCAAAAACTAAAAAGGGCTGAGAATATACCTCAGTGCAAAGGCCTTGCTTTCAATCTTCAGTACCAAAAAGAATATGCCCAGGGTCATATAGCTAATAAGTGGCAGACCCAAGATTCAGAGCTTGGCAGTCTAGTATTCGATCCTGGGCAATATTGCCATATTGCCTCTTTGCTCAGAGCAGTTCCTGACACGTATTAAGCAGTCCATAAATGTTAGTTACTAGTGTGCTCAAGAAGAATAGGGACTGGAATTGGAGATCTGTGGTAGACAATGTACAAAGGCCTGGATTCATCCATAGCACTGCAAAAAAACAAAACAAAACATACAGTGACAGATGAGAGGAGTAGACGAGAACAAATAATCAGTTTCAGGAAGACTTCATAAAGGAAAGAAGAAAAGGACCCTTGGGCTGAGACTTGAAATATGAGGAAGACTGCTAAACAAAGGAAGGGAGCCCTATACACGGCAAACAGCATTTGCAGAGGTCTAGCAAAAGGCACCTCCTGAAAACCTTGACATTGATGTGGTAGAAAATGTGGATGATAAAGGTCAAATGGGAATGTGTACTTGTTTTCTAGTTTTGCTGTAATAAATTCACTTCAAACTTAGCTGCATAAAGCAACATAATATTCTCTGATAGTTCTATAGGTGAGAAATCCAACACTGGTGTCACCAATCTAAAACCAAGATAATGCCAGGGCTTGGTCCTTTCTGGAGGTTCCAGGGGAGAAGCATTTCCTGCTCATTCAGGTTGTTGGCAGAATTCCATTCCTTGAGTTGTAGGACCAAAGTCCCTGTTTCTTTATTGGCTGTTGGCTGAGAGCCATTCCAACTTTAAGAGGCTCCCCACATTCCTTGGCTTGGAGTCTCATTTCTTCATTTTCAGTGTCAGTGATGGTAGATCGAGTCCCTCTCACACTTAGACTCTCTCCCACCTGTTCTTTCATCCATCTCTCAGCTCTGTTTCTGCCTCTCTCTTCAGCTTTTAAGGTCTGATTTTTTTTTTTTTTTTGTACCGGAGATCGAACTCCGGACCTTGCGCTTTCAAGGCAGGCGCCAGAACTACTGAGCTAAATCCCCCGCCCAAGGTCTAAGATCTTAATTTCATCTGAAAGTTTCTATTTTGCCGTCAACCATAGCATATGCACAGGTTCCAGGGATTAGGGTATGGACATCTTTGGGGCCCAGATGGTGTTAGGCTGCAACTACAGTCTGCCCTCTGGTCTGCAAAGATTCACATTTGTCCCCCACACAAAATACATTCACACCATCCTCAGATCCCTAAAAGTCTCATCCCATAACAGGGAGCATCCAAAGCTAAACTGGGGAGCTTTGACATTTGTGTAAGAGTATTTAGAGAATGGTGGTAGGGCTTGGGGACAGAGGTGGAAGCAAGATAACAAGAAGAAAATCGTCCTTTTCCTGTCCTCTGCTCCCTCATCTACCCACAACCTCTCAGCCCTGAGCTGTCTGCCTTCCAGGTACCCCTGGGATGGCGTGAGCACTCCCCCGCGATGGACCCATCTGTGACACTGTGGCAGTTTCTGCTGCAGCTGTTGAGAGAGCAAGGCAATGGGCACATCATCTCATGGACCTCGCGGGATGGTGGTGAGTTCAAACTGGTAGATGCAGAGGAGGTGGCCCGGCTGTGGGGACTGCGCAAGAACAAGACCAACATGAATTATGACAAGCTCAGCCGAGCTTTGCGGTACTACTATGACAAGGTATGGCCTTTGGGACCAGACCTGGGATCCCCTGAAATTTGTATCAAAATTTTTATTTTCAGGATTGGGGATGTGGCTCAGTGGTAGAGTGTTTGCCTAACATGCACAAGGCCCTAAGTTTAATCCCCAGCACCACAAAAAAAGAAAAAAATTCCATTTTCTTAATTCCTGTAACTATAATGTTGAAAGCAGTATTAAAATTTACCATTTCTTATCCCATCTTCTGGTACCCTCAAACCAATGTTGGGCCCCCAAACATTTATCTCAGTTATTGTATTTTCTTGTCTTATGCTTTGGCTAAAAGCTTTACAGCAGTATTAATACTGACTGCGCCTCATCTTACTGTCTGAGATCCCTCAAACAGTGCTGTCCTGCCATGCCCTGCATAACATTTCATTTCTGTGCCTTGTCCTTATAGCCCAAACTTTGAGAACACTATTAACAGTGACTGTCCTCTGGAACCTGTGGACCAACGCTGGACTCCCCTACTTATTTAATAATCTCTTTCTCCAAGCTGTTTCGTCTTCTTATTCTTAGAATAAAAACCACCATGACAGTAGTATCGTAATTTCCTTATTTCATTCTCAGGAACCCCTAACATTTTTGATCAATTATTTTCCATTCTTCTCTTATTCCTTTAGCTGATGCCGCGGAAACAACATGTATAATGCCAGGTCCTCACTCCATCATCTGGGATTCCCAGAGCAAAGCTGGTCCACCTCACCATTTACATCAATTGTTTTATCATCTTATTCCTACAGCTAAAATTTTAGATTTTCCTCATCTTGTCTTCTCAGACCCACAGACCAGCACTCCTGGATGTCTCCTCCACCCAGTATTCATACCAGTTAATTTCATATCCCTTTACATTGCTTTTCTGAGAAACATAAGCCAACCCTGTGACATACCTGACTAGCATTATGACCTCCACAGAATGCCCTGGTGCCCCCTAGATTCCTCTTGCCCCCCAAAAC
This sequence comes from Heterocephalus glaber, assembly GCF_000247695.1. The sequence goes on along the minus strand of NW_004624978.1, from coordinate 198,765 downwards.
AGCCCTATACCTGTGTTTCATATCATTAGTAACTTAAGGTATTCATGCCATTTTATGGTATATATTCCACTTTCATATTTTATTCCTTTAGCTCAAGCCTCCAACACAGTGTTTATAATGAGGTTATCTCATTTTGCCCTCTGAAACTACCAGACACCCTCCAGACTAGAGATGTCCTGAAATACCCCCAAATGTGCTCTGTGACCCACACAAGCCAGCCCAGAGATCCCTCTCCCAGTATTTACACCAGTATCTTAATGTTCTTGTCTAATTGCTGTCAGTTACTACTTTCCACAATAGGGCTTTGCCCTGTTTTTCATAATGACTTTGCTTTATTCCATGTCTGTGTCGATAGCTTTAAATGATTTTCTGTATCAGTAGTTCATTACTCCATTTATCTATACTAATTTAGTCTGCCAACATTTAGATCAGTTACTTCATTTTTCTGTCTTATTGCAGTAGCTAATCTCTAAAACTATGTCCTGGCAGCCACCCCAAGACCCAACTCTGTTAACCTGTAGTTCTTTGAGCCAGAAAGAAAAAAGTGGTACAAAAGAAGGAATTATGGAAGGAGGAAATAGAGAAAGGGAGAAACTTGGGAGGTGGAAGAAAAGGAGGAGATGGGCCAGGGATGTAGCTCAGTGGTGCCGCAAGTGCCTGGCAAGTGCAAGGTCCTGAGTTCGATCTCCAGTACCAAAAAAAAAAGAAAGAAAAAGAAAGGGAGGCGATATAAACAGGAAAATAGAGGAGCCCACAAACTGAGAAGCAGATGAGTGAAATTGGAACAAGTAGGAAGATGCCAGAAGGGAAATAACCATCAGCATCCTTCTTCCACCCTGCCCTTTTCCTTTAAGGCCTATAGTTCTGTCTTCTCCCTTCTCAGAATATCATCCGCAAGGTGAGTGGCCAGAAGTTCGTCTACAAGTTTGTGTCCTACCCTGAGGTTGCACGGTGCTCCACAGAGGACTGCCCACCGCAGCCTGAGGTGTCTGTAACCTCTAGTGTGGCAAATGTGGCCCCTGCTGCTGTACACACAGCCCCTGGGGACAGTGCCTCCGGAAAGCCAGGCACACCCAAGGGTACAGGAATGGCAGGCCCAGGCGGTTTGGCACGCAGCAGCCGAAATGAATATATGCGCTCGGGCCTCTATTCCACCTTCACCATCCAGTCCCTACAGCCACAGCCACCCCCTCATCCTCGGCCTGCCTCGGTGCTCCCCAGCACCACCCCTGCAGGAACAGCAGTGCCCCCCTCAGGGAGCAGGAGCACCAGTCCAAACCCCTTGGAGGCCTGCCTGGAGGCAGAAGAGGCCAGCCTGCCTCTGCAGGTGAGTGAGGAAATTCAGTGGGGGCGGGTAAAGAGGAGGGATGCATGTTCTGAACTGAGGCATGGGACTGGTACGAGAAGAGACAGAAGTCCTGTTAAGGGCTATAAAGGTAGAAGGAGGAACAAAGACATTGCCTTTAGAAAGGGATGAGGAGGAGAGCTATGCAAATCCTGAGAAGGAAGAGGGAGAATAAGTATGCTACAATTAGTAGTTGCCCAACATAGAGTACATGCCCTGAATGTAATTACTTAATGCACTGGTTCTTACTGATCAGTGTTCATCAGAATCACCAGGGTAGCTCGTTCAGCCAGATTGCTGGGACCCACCCCCAGAGTTTCTGATTATGAGGATCAGAGGACGAGATGCAAAAAATTGCATTTTTAATGAGTTTCAAAATGAGGTAGATGGTACTGGTCTTTAAAGTAAATTTTGGGGTTTTTTTGGTACCGGGAATTGAACTAGGGGCCTTATGCTTGCCAGGCAGGCACTGTACCACTGAGCTACATCCTTGGCCCTAAAGTAAATTTTTGAGAACTGCTGTTCTCAAGAATGAGGCTGATATCAGGAGCCCTTCCCCTGTCAGATTTTCACCCCAGGCAAAAAAGACCTGCCCCAGAGGAAGCTCTACTTCCTTTAAGAAGTCCCATGTCCTGTAGGAGGACCTGCCCAGATGGGTAGTCATGCTCCCAGTACCAAATCCCATCTTCCCAGGGAAATCATTGAGTGGCCTACAGGAGAAAGATTCTCTACCTCAACAATCCTTTTGTGCCCTCTTTTCCTAGGTCATCCTGACTCCACCTGAGGTTCCAAACCTGAAATCAGAAGAGCTGAATGTGGAGCCAGGTTTGGGCCAGTCACTTCCCCCAGAAGTGAAGGTGGAAGGGCCCAAGGAAGAGTTAGAAGCTGCTAGGGAAGCGGGATTTGTGCCAGAATCTGCCAAGGCTGAGCCAGAAGTCCCTCCTGAGGAGGGTGTGCCGGCCCAGCTGTCCTCTGTTATGGAGACTACAGCACAAGTGGGTGGCCATGCGGCCTCCACCCCTGAGATCCCTCAGCCACAGAAGGGTCGGAAGCCCCGGGACCTGGAGCTTCCACTCAGCCCGAGCCTGCTAGGTGGACCAGGACCCGAACGGACTCCAGGATCAGGAACTGGCTCTGGTCTGCAGGCACCAGGGCCAGCACTGACGCCATCCCTGCTACCTACACATACATTGGTGAGTCCTTGTAGAGGGGTGTGGCTGGCGGCTGGGAGGGATGGGATTGGCACATAATGGGTGACTGACATCTACCACCCTAGGGCTAATGTGGTTATCTCTGAGGAGGGTAGAACTTTTCAGGATGATCAGCTGTGCTGAGGCTTGGAGTAGGATGCAACCTTAGGAAAGGCAGATCTGGGGACTTTTTAGGGGTGGGTGTAAGACTCCCAGAGGCTTTCTATGGGAACTGTTTCTGGGTGGGGTGCGGCTTTATACTCTAGGATTTGCATAGACCCTGAGCTATTGGGATGGTAACATGTGAGGCTTGAGAGCAGCCTGTGGTTAGAGTCTGAGTGGTTGTCTTGTCCAGTGTGGTCTCAGCAACTGGAAGTGGACTCTGAGGAGTTGGGAAGGGCTCTCTGTGTAGAGTATGAGAGATTTCATGGACATAGGTTTAGTAGTTATAGTCTCAGTCTGTAATCTTGACCAGTGACTGTAGACGTCTGGAGTGGAGAAAATGTAGTGGGCTGAGACCAAGTTCCTTTCATCTTCCCACATCTGCCTTCTGCTCACTTAAGCTCTGACCACCCTTTCCATGCAGACCCCGGTGCTGCTGACGCCCAGCTCGCTGCCCCCCAGCATTCACTTCTGGAGCACCCTGAGTCCCATCGCACCCCGTAGCCCAGCCAAACTCTCCTTCCAGGTAGGATTCCCTCCCCCAACCTTGGAGAGGGTGAGAGACACTAGCATGGCTCCCATCTGTGACCTCTCCGTTTTTGCCCTCAGTTTCCGTCCAGTGGCAGCGCCCATGTGCACATCCCTTCCATCAGCATGGATGGCCTCTCGACCCCCGTGGTGCTCTCCCCAGGGCCCCAGAAGCCATGACTACCACCACCACTGCCCCTTCTGGGGTCACTCCATCCATGCCCCTGGACTTCTCTCCAGCCAGCCATCTCAAGGAGAACCATAGTTCATCTGACAGACTTGTGCTCTGGTTTTGGTGGGGTGGGATTCCTGGGAAGAATGGTCTCTTTTACTAACTCGTCCATGGAAAACACACTATTTCTCTCTTCTTCGTCAGTCCCCCAGTGGTCGCCCTTACACATCTCCTACTTCAGTAGTAGGGATGGTTTATTTATTTATTTTTTGAAGGCCACTGGGAGGAGCCTGGCCCAACCCTTTTAGGGGGGTAGTTAAGACATCTCCCCCATCTCCCCACTTTTTTCCCCAAGGCAAGACAATCAGGGTCTGGCTTGAGAAA
>NW_004624978.1:163668-194543 GCF_000247695.1 Heterocephalus glaber | reverse complement strand
ATAATCTATTTTTAAATGGGACTTTTCAATAAAGGAGAGGGAGGTATCTCTTCCTATATCTGATGGGGTGGGTGGGTGGGAAGGAAGGGATTTGGGGGGAATCTTCCTGCTACCCCCAAGTGTTTATTTTTGATACCAAACATGTATTTTCAGCTCCCTCCCTCCCAGCCCCCCAATTTCCTGCAGGCGGGTACAAAGGACCCTTTAAGTGTCCCTGGAGTTGGGAGGGAGGAATGGGGCACATAAAACCTGTCTTGTCTCAATTCCAGGCCAGAAAGGGTGGGTTGAAAGACTCCTGAGCTCATCTCCAATGTTTGTTTTATTTCCCCCAAATGGACCTTTTTTTCTAAGAGTCCCAGAGAATGGGGAATTGTTCCTGTAAATATATATTTTTAAAGGTGTTGCTGGAGGCTGTTGACATTTTTCCCCCTCGATGTCTTCATGACAAGCTGAGTGTGATAGGGATACCCTTGTGTGAAGGGCAATGAGAGTGTGAAGCAGAGGTTGATTGTGGAAAAAATAGTGTGATGGCATGTGTCAGAAACAGTAGTTGAGACTGCCAGTTGGTAACCAGGTGTGTGTGAGAGAAAGTGTGGAAGACTGTGATTATGTCTGTTATGTGTATGAGAGAAGAGCAGCAGTTGTGACCACAAACTTTTGACAGCATGCCTATATGAGAAATTAAGGTTGTGTTTCAGAAACTCAACTAAGACTGGATGAATGATTAAGATCCCATACAAGAGTTGGGATGTAGCTCGATGGTAGAGTGTGCTTGCCCAGCATGCATAAGGCCCTGGATTCCATCTTCAGCCTAGCCAAAAAAAATCCTGTGCAAAAACTTGTGATGATCTGCATGACATATTGTTTGTGAGAGGGGACTGGACACTGCAGATCTGTCAGTATTTGACAAGCTGATGCCAAGCAAGACAGAATGTGTAACCAAAACTGAGTGTGAGAGAGGACAGGAAACAGGTGGAGACTGTCAGGGATCGGGTATAGGTGAGAGGCCTTACTGTGGGAAAGCAGGTGACTGACTGGTCATGAATTGTGGAGTGAGGCATAGCTTCTGTGTGAAGCTATACAAAGCTGAAGTGTCAGCTAAAGTCACAGGAGTAGGGCCAAGGATTTACTTGGTAGTTTTGCCGCCTGCTGTGCAAGTGCAAGGACCCAAGTTCGATCCCTGATAACAACAACAAAAAAAAGTCACAGGAGTGCCTGTGTGAGTTGATTGTGTGAGAGAAAATGGCTATGAGGGCTAAGAGATACTGAGATCCAAGATATGAGAATATGTGTCTGAAAACTTTTCATGGAGACTAGAAAAGACCATAAGAAATCAGATGGCTGGGGCTGGGAGACTCTAATTGTATGCGTGTACATGTGAACCTGAGATAAATGGCACACTGACGTATAGTGTCCACTTCTGCCTCTCCACAGGTTCTGGTGAGGCTGCGGAACTGAAAGGGTACCATAGGTCACAGAATTGTCTATGAGGGAGAGAGAAGAAACAATGTTGGTGAGAGGCAAGCAGCAGAAAGCCCAGGAACTCAGTGACCATGGGAAAGAAACTTGACAACTGAGCAGTGTCTAAGAGTGTATAAGTCTATGAAGCATTTCATAAAACTAAAGAGAAATCACATGTTTGTGAAAAAAAAATGAAACCAAGCCAATGAGACACTGAGTGACTATGTGATCAGAGTGTGTAAGAAACTTAAGACGTTGTAGTTGTGGGCATGTGCCTATGAGCTGACCTCGGGAGGAAAACAGTGGTGTGCCTGACTGACACAGGGCGTGGACAACTGATTGTGTGAGACATATGGAGAATCTAGCAGCAATTAGTGTCTGCATACATCAGAAGTGGGCTAGGTGGTAAGGCTGAATGAGTGAGTGAACCAGTATCTGAGAAATTGGTTGTGTCCTTATGTGTGAAATTCTAAAAGACTTTTTGGGGTTTTTTGGGGGCGGGGGGGTTGTTTTTTTTTGTTTGGTTCCAGGAATCAAACTCAGGACCTTGTGCTTGCCAGGCAGGCGCAGCGCCACTGAGCTACAACCCCGGCCCTGTAAAAGACTTTTTATTAAAGGCTACAAATCAAAAACTTGCAATGGTGAAAGCTGAGAAGAAATGTGGGAGCAGGTGAGGGCAGTCTGATACACTGCGTGATGGTATGTATGTGTGGAACCATTCATGGGAGGCTATAAAAGTCTGTAATCACGAGTCACAGGGGTTTAAGTGGCTTAAGTTAGCAGAGAAAGGAGAGATGGTGATTTTGATTTTGTCTGTGTGAAAAACTTCATGAGAGTCCAGTTAGTGATGAATGTAAATCAGTGACTATTTGTGGATGTGAAAAATGGCAGAGTGAATGAAATGACTTACATTATTAGATGATGTGACTGTGTATGTGTAAAATACTTATGAGAGAAAACATCGGTACGCTGAGTCAAACCATAAGACATAATTGTGAAACTGTTAGTGGGACACTGTAGTGAGGCTGAGGATCATTGTCAGAGAAAATGACTCCCTGAGTAGGTAAGTGACAATGTCTGAGTGGCTGTGTGATGGAGTATGTATGTGAGCTTGTTCACAAGTAGAGGCTGCAAATCCAGAATTTTATGTGTATAGGTAAAAAAAATTAAACATGAGAGATTGAGACCAATGTATTAGAGGCCATGGATTGAATTGCCAGGCGTAGGAGAAAAACTCCTTTGTCTCCTGTCTCCACAGGCCCCTTCCGCTCAGTCCCTTGGGCTGATACTTCCCAGTTCTCCAAAACTTGAAATGCTGGGATTCCCCTACACTTTGCTTGGGGCTCCCTTCTCCTGCACCCTCTCTAGGTGATCTAACCCAGATCTAGCCCTTGAAATGTGATTTATGCCCCAAGGTGATTTATTTCCAACTCAGGCTGTTCCTTTAAACGCTTACCAGAACCTCAAGTTTTGCTCCTTTGATTTGTTCATGCACTCAACAAATGTTTATTGAGCATCTACTTTTTGCTAGTACCCATCTACTGGAGATCTAGCAGTTAACATACCAGACCAAAGTCTCTGCCCTTGTGGAGCTGATACTCAGTGAGGGAGACTGACAAGGAACACAAATACATTGTATCAGGCAATAATGTAATAATTAAATAAGACAAGATTCTCTCTCTTTGTTTAAAGGAGTTTGCAGAGTCATTTTAATGCCTAAATGTGTGTGGGAGAAAATGAAAGTGCAGAAATCCTCATCCACAGGGAATCCTATGAGTATTCATACAGTTAGGGAACAAAGGAAATATCGATTATAACATTATTACCAGGGCAACAGGTTATTAAATAAAACAGCTAGGCAGAATTGCAGGTTTCTTGGGGAGTTTGTTTTCACAGGATAACACAGCGCTGACAGCTAAAGTCAGAATCTTAACAAGACCCCTTTGTTCAAGGCACACATTCAGAAATAGGCTTATAATCTCTGAGAACAGAATACATCTGTAATGGATACAAATATTAACACACACCTTATCGGCCCAAAACAAGAGCAGTATTCTTGTAATTTTTTTGAGACAGAGTGTTGCTGTGTAGTTCAGGTTGGCCTCAAACTTGTGATCCTCCAGCCTTAGCCTCCCAAGTACTGGGATTACAGATGTGCACCAATGAGCAGTATTCTTGAGAAACTTCTGTCTTAACCCCTGACCAGATTCTTTTGTTTTAATTTAAGAGTTGTATTTTCTCTGTGAATGCAGGAGAAATGAGGCATTGCCTTCCTATCTTTCTCAGGCTCCTTTTTGTTAATTAAAAAGATTGTTTTTATTTGTGGTACTGAAGAATAAATCCGGGGCCTTGCACATGTTAGGTAAGCAGTCTGCCATTGAGTCCCCAGCCCACAAAATTTTGGTTTTACAGCAGGCTCTGGAATTTCACTCATTAGGGCTATGAAAAAGAGAAAACAGGTCTGTGGAGCTCAATTTTACCTGCAAGAAAAGTGAACTGAAGAGGAATTAATTATTAGCAGTAAAACAAAGAGCATGTAGGATTGTTTTCTGTAGCTGAGACCCACAAAGAAAATTAAGGATCAAGGACTAAAATGGCAGTTCTTAAAGTGTGGTCCCCATGCCAGCAGCATCAGTTGTCAACTGGGAATTTGTTAGAAATGCCCATTCAGAATCCAGAGTGTGGGACCCAACAACCTCCAATTTTATTAAGCCTTTTGAGAGATTCTGATGTACACTATGGTTTAAGAGCCACTGGGCTAGAGAGTGACAGGGATGTCACCCAAGAAGGGTAGCTGGGAAAGGCCTCTGTGAAGGAGGTGATGTTTATTGTCTGTCTCCTCTTTTAGAGTATAACCCTCACTGAGAATTTGTCCAAAGAACTTTGAATGCTGAAAGGTTGCTGGGTGGAGCACAGTATGAGGTACTGGGGATTGGGTGACAAACAAAACAGGACTAAAGGTGACACAGGAATTGGGGAGGAGAGACAAGAGGAGGAGGCAGAGGGGCAAGGGAGGGTGGGAGCTGAGGAAGCCTGTACAGTGCCCTCCCAGTTCCTCCTGGCAGGGCAGGGCAGGCAGGTTCCTCTTGCCAGCAGTGGGTCAGCTCAGATCAAGCCAGGCCTCTCTGGCAGAGGTGCAGGGGTTTGGTGCTCAACATGACTGCCCCAGTGAAGGCACCTCAGTCACTGTTGCTACTGCTGCTTCTCACCCTGCCAGGCACAGGTGAGTAGGGAAGGGGCTGGCTGTCCCCTGGGATACCTAGGCTCACCACTCCTCTTACTGTCTGTGCCCATTTTCCTGGTCCTATTACAGGCTCAGACCCAGTGCTCTGCTTTACCCACTATGAGGACTCCACAGGCAGGTGCAAGGGCCTCCTGGGGAGAGACATCAGTGTGGAGAACTGCTGTCTCAATGCTGCCTACGCCTTCCAGGAGCGTGATGGTGGGCTCTGCCAGGCATGCAGGTTCGGGACACCTGGGCTAGGGGAAGGTGAAGAGGACTGTGACCCAGAACTGGGCTCACTCTTTCTCTAGATCTCCCAAGGGTAGCCCCCCAAGGTCCTGATTACAGCCATAGTTCAGGGTTTCTCAACTTTGGCACAATATTTGGGGCTAGGAGATTCTTTCTCTGATCTCTGCATTAGAGGATATTTTGTAACATCCCTTCCCTTCCACTAGATGATAGTAGCAACCTCTTTACACACACCAGTTGAGACAACCAAAAATGTCTCCACACATTGCCACATCTCCCCAGGGCAAGGAGGGGGCAGAGGCACCCCTGCTTGAGAGCCATTCCCATAGTGTGCTGAAGTATTTTACAGGTGGATTGCAGCTCGAGTATTTCTGAAGGTAACTCTAACCCCCAGTTGTGATGACAATTCATATTTATTGAGTGTTTACTGTATACAAATTCATGAGGAAAACCCCAGAGCCCTAATCAGGATGACACTTTATATTCCTTGAGCACTTTCTCTATACTAGACGAATCGCAGGAGGTGGGCAGCAGCTTGAGAATTCCTGAGGGTAACTCTAGTCTCCTAATTCTTGATTTCTGGCTTACATGTACCAAGCCCGTATTATATTACAAATATATCTTCCTTTTTTTGTTTGTTTTGTTACTGGAGATTGAACCCAGGGAGCACTGAACTACATCCATAGCTTATTTTATTTTATTTTATTTTTTGAGACAGTCTCACTAAGTTGCCCAGGCTGGCCTTGAACTTGGATTCTCTTGCCTAAGTCTCCTAAATAGGCACATGCCACCATGCCCAGCTCAATATATTTTCTGCTTATCATATATTCCAGATGTACCTTGAGGCTTCAGGGCTTGGGGATATTTGAGAGCAGCTTTGGGCCCCTACTTAGCATTGGCATCATACTCAGTACCATGCAGGGGTCTAAGGATAGGTCTGGGTGTTTCTGAGGGGGCATCTGTGCCCAGGGATGATGGCTGCCTCCCACTGTTGGGTTTCTGGCAGCAATTCCAATTTCCTGCTCCTTACATTTGCTTACGGTATACCTGGATTTGGTCCTGAGGGGATTTCCAAGGGTTAACTCCAGGGCCGGGGTCATGAAGAGAGAGGACATTTACCAATAACCTACTGTGTACCTACCTCTTTCCGTTCAATCTTCCATCATCCCTAAGAAGTAGGTACTCATCTATCAGTCCTTCACGTTTACATGGCACCCTCTCACATGCCTCCCAACACTCTGGAGTCCCACGTGCCATCCTGTCAGTTTGCATGAGGACAGGACATGTGCTCTTCTTCACAGGTCCCCACAGTGGTCACCGTGGTCCCCATGGGGCCCCTGCTCTGTGTCATGCTCTGAGGGCTCCCAGCTGCGACACCGCCGCTGCATAGGCTGGGGTGGGCAGTGCTCTGAGAAGGCGGCTCCTGGGATCCTTGAATGGCAGCTGGAGGCCTGTGAGGAGCAGCAGTGCTGTCCTGGTAAGGACACCTAGCAAGGAGGACAACCACTTCCTGTCACATGGCCTGTGGCACCAGAAGCATCGGTGCAGAGGCCCTGTGGGTGGGTGATGCTGGATGCTTTGAGAAAATGAGCAGCCAGAGTAGCTGGAAGAGAGTGGTGGGAGGAAAAGAGGGCCACAGTGAGGGCATCAGATTTAGTCTGAATGACTTCTGCCTTGTTTGGGAATAGAAGACTGTACCTGAGGGGTGAAGCAGAGGGACCAGTGTGAAGGCTGCTGCTGTAGTCTAGGTGAGCAGTGATGTGGGCGAGGTATGGGAACAAAGGATATGGGGACAGGGTTAGCTGACGTGGAACCCACAAGGAAATGAGTGAGGATCTGTGAATGGCACTCCCACTTCCATCCCATTCCCTTCTCTTCTTTCCCACAGAGATGGGCGGCTGGTCTAATTGGGAACCCTGGGGGGCTTGCTCAGTCACTTGCTCCAAAGGAACCCGGATCCGCCAGCGAGTATGTAATAACCCTGTCCCCAAGTGTGGGGGCCACTGCCCAGGAGTGGCCCAGGAGTCAGAGGCCTGTGACACCCAGCGGGTCTGCCCCAGTGAGTGAGGGCTGCCACAGGACACTGATGTGGGTACCCAGGGTGGGTCTGTGGAATTACAGCAGAAAACTGCCAGGGTGAGAGGACTTCAGCAAGCCTAACCACACATGTGACCCCAACTCCCACCAGCACATGGGGCCTGGGGTCCCTGGGGCCCCTGGAGTGCCTGCTCGAGCTCCTGCCATGGTGAACCCCGTAAACCTATGGAGACACGAAGCCGCACGTGTTCTGCACCTGGGCCCTCTAAGGAGCCTCCTGGAAAGCCCTGTCCAGGAGTAGCCTATGAGCAACGGGGCTGCCCTGGCCTTCCACCCTGCCCAGGTACACAAAGATCAGGGATAGTCTACCTGGAGGGTCTTGGGGCTGAGGGAGGATTGAGGCGGCCTTACTCCTTGCTCCCTTTTCTCCCTCCAATAGTGGCTGGGGGCTGGGGACCATGGGGCCCTGTGAGCCCCTGCCCTGTGACCTGTGGCCTGGGCCAGACCGTGGAACAACGGACATGCAATCGCCCTGTGCCCCAGCATGGAGGCCCCTTCTGTACTGGTGACGACACCCGGACCCACATCTGCAACACAGCTGTGCCCTGCCCTGGTCAGCACCCCAGAAGGCTGTGTTCCCATGCTTTATGCTTTAGCCCCTCACTCACCTCTGCTGCCAGTTCCTACTGTTGAGGTCTTGTTCCTGCCTCATGCCTTGGTTCTACCTCTGATCCTCCATTTCCACATCTGATCACTCCCACTCCCTCTCCTAGCCTTCATTCCTGCCCTGAGCCCCTTACTGGCTCCCCATTTTGATCTGCACCCCGGTACCCCCTGTCCCTGCAGTGGATGGAGAGTGGGAGGCCTGGGGTGACTGGAGCACCTGCACCCACCCACACCTGAGCACCATCCGCTGTAAGGAAATCCCAGGCCAGCAGATGCGCACAAGGAGCTGCAAGGGCCGCAAATTTAATGGCCAGCGGTGTGTTGGGAAATACCAGGATATCCGACACTGCTACAACATCCAGAACTGCATCTGTGAGTGCCCCACAGATGACACTGTGAGGGTGGGCAGCCCATGCAGGGACAAAGGTCTTTCAACTCTGCTGTGGACCCCATGTTCCTGCAGCCTCCCCTTCACTTTCCCACTGAGACCTGCAATTTCATCTCTGTGTGCCCCCCTCCTAGTTGGAGATAAAGGCACATGGTCACAGTGGAGTGCCTGGGGGCTGTGCACACCCCCATGTGGACCCAACCCCACCCGCGTCCGCCAGCGCCGCTGCATGGCCACACTTCCCAAGTTCTCGTGAGTGAGGGGCAGAGTGTACTGGGAGGGGGTCATGATGTTGAAGGTAGGAGAGTGAGTTTCCCCCAACTAGGGCTTCTATCACTGGGTCTGTGGTCCTTGCCTTGCCAAGTGCCATCTCCCAGCTACAGGAAGAAGGGAACAATAGAGAAGAGGAGAAAAAAGATACTGGGGGAAGTCACAGCTTCTCTGCCCTTCAATCACTCATTCAGTCCTTCATCCATTCCCTCATTCACTTAGTCCTTCATAGTCCACTCCCTCCCACCTCTCAGTCACTCATACCTCCATTCACTCACTGGACATCTCACCACCCTGAGGCACTCCAAAGCCTTTTTGGCAACAGTTGCTGACATACAGAACCCAGATCCCTGGATGCTCCAAGGGACCCAGGTGAGCAAAGGTGTATGACAAAGGGACTGCCACTGTGCCTTGGGTCCAGGAAGCTGACTGGGCCCTCCTAGGCAGGTAGGGTTGAGAAAAGCATTCCCGACATCAAAACTATAAGCGGGATCCTGAACACGTGTGATTGGGCCCCCTATGAGCTTACTGGTGGCCAGAGTGGCCCAGCTGTTAGGGTTGAAATGCCTATCCTTTCCTTTTACATACATCAAGCTACTAGATTAAGTGGACTGTTCCCAACTCATGGAAGGTCTCCCATCTGGGTTATGATCTCCCAATTGTGGGGCTCAGAGTGGGTCTTGAAAATGAGTTAGAGGTGTTGAATGGCAGCACACGGAACTTGAGTGAGCAAGAGACTGAAGGAAGGAAGGACCAATGGAGAGAATCAGGGTAGGTGTGAATGGAAGGTTTGTCTAGTGGGAGAAATAACCTTTTTGGACAAAGGACTCAGTTTGGATAAGTGGAAGAGAGAGAGCAAGAGATTGGCTTAGGCCAGAGATTTGGGCCCAACAACAAAGCCCTTGAATATCAAGACAAAGCATTTTCATTTTAGGGGTAGAGGGACTGGAGAGTGATATGAAGGATTTTAGAGGGTTTTTTTAAAAAAGGTAACTGCTGGGCGTGGCTTTGTACACCTGTAATCCCAGCACTCAGGAGGCAGAGGCAGGAGAATTGCTGTGAGTTCCAGGCTAGCCTGGGCTACATAGTGAGCTCAAGGCCAGCCTGAAACCCTGTCTCAAAAAAAAAAAAAAAAAGGTAACTCATAAAGGCTAGGGATATAGCTCAGTGATAGAGCACTTGCCTAGCTGAATGTGTAAGATTCTGGGTTTGACCCCAGCACCACAACAAAAAAAAGGTAGCTCATGCCAGCAATTAACAATCACCATTTACTGAGCACTCACTGTGCTCCAGGTACCACACTGAGCACTTCATTTGAATTAATTCATTTATCTTCAGCCCACTGGGGTAGGTATTGATGGTATTATTCCTACTATTTTCATTTTGTAGATGAGGGAAACTGAGACAAGGTTCCTGACAAGATAAAGAAACAGCCCAATATCTCACAGCTAAAAGGTAGTATTGGGCACAAAGTAGGCACTCATTAAGAGTTTGTTGCCAGGCATGATAGTACATGCCTGTAATCCTAGCACTCTGAGGTAGGAGAATCACAAGTTTGAGCCCAGCCCGGGCAACTTAGTGACTGAAACTGTCTTAAAGTTAAAAAAAAAGAGAGCTGGGAATGTAGCTCAGTGCAAAGGCCCTAGGTTCAATCCTCACTACCACCACCAAAAAAAAAAAAAAAGTCAAATGCATTCTTTCCTTCTCTGAGCTTCTCTTCTCCATTCCCCCTCTAATACCCCAGGCCCACAGTTTCAATGGTTGAAGGCCAGGGTGAGAAGAATGTTACTTTCTGGGGGAATCCACTGGCACAGTGCGAGGAGCTGCAAGGGAAGAAGGTGCTGGTGGAGGAGAAGCGGCCTTGTCTACACGTGCCTGCCTGCAAAGACCCTGCGGAGGAAAAGCCCTAACACCTCTCCCTCTGCTCTGACCTCCCGGACCTCAATAAACCAGCTTCATCAGGCTCTTCTAAAGATTCCTTAAAGAAGGCAAAGCAACCTAGCCCCTTTCCCAGAAGTGAGGCAATAGTATCTAATAGAGCAAAATCTCAGCAGCCTGTTGTGGAAAACAGTACTTTCCATTGTGGTTGTAGCTTGGAAGTCAGTCATGAAAGTGAGTGTCCAGCCCCAGCATCCCTTCACCGCTGCCGTAGGGCGGTGGCCCCTCTAGGGCCCCAGGGCCGCCTACCACATCCCTCTGCAGAGCTCTGCTTTGTAGGTATCTTGATTGGCTACTAGCCTGGCAGACATTTATTGATTGGCCAGCATGCTGGTTAGTTGCTGTCTCCCCGCCTCCTAAAGCTCTCCAGGTTCCCACCCGCTGGAGCCTCCCTGCTGGCCAATTCCGTGTCAGCTAAGCCAGAACCACAGCAGAGAGGCGTGGCTAGCATTGGCACCCTGCAGCTTGAACACCTGCACCCACCCACTCACAACAGCCCAGCTCCAACACCACAATTACAGATGACAAATAGCTCCGCGAGGCGGGGGTGGGGGTTGGCTGATGAAGTGACTGTGACATGCTTTGAGCTGGGGCAGGGGCAAAGAGCTGCTATAGTGTCAGCATCCACAGGGAGGATCCCCTAGGACAGACTCAGATGCAGATTCCTTTCACATGTGTCCATTTCACCGAATATAGCGCCGACTATAGGTTCGAACTTAGTCTAGGCATCTGCAGTGGAGGAGGGTTGATAGAAGGAGAGGACATCTGGGCCAGGGAACAGACTCAGAATAGGCATTCCTTTAGTTTGAACATTTATTTGACGCTTAACGCCTACTGTATACTAACAATAGTGCTGGACATCAGGGGATATAGGGAAGAAGAAAAATCAGAGCAGCACATGTCTCCACAGTCACAGTGAGGGGAACAAACCCAGACACCACTGCTCTTAGCATTTGCTCATTCATTTACCACTCATTGAATGCCAAGCCCCTTGTGATGAGGCACATAGGAATCATAATATTTATGGTAATAGCTAACACTTAGAAAGTACTTACTGTGCCCCCAGTAGTGTCTTAAGGCTTTGTATAGCATGAACTCATTTAATCCACAACAAACCATGAGAGTCAGTATTATCCCCATTTTACAAAGGAAGACATTTGGGCTGGACATTTTTGAAGCACCATTGTAATGTGGCCTTAAATACCAGTAGCAGAGTTCAAGACTGTGCAGTGGGTGAAGGGAACCCATCTGTGCAGGAAGATTCAGGAGGTAGATTTGTGATGCCTGGTGTTTTGTCAATATGCTCATTTGACTTTTCTGGGCCAGTTTCCCCTTATGTAACATGAGCCAGCTGATGTGATGAAGTGAAGAGAAGTTAATGAGTACTTGGTCATCTTGGGAAGACTGAACCAAAGAGGGTTTCTGGTTGCTACTATAAGATATAAGAGGTATGTGTTTACAAGAAAGTGGAACTTCAGCTGTATATGTATGTGCATTATGAGGTATATATCTGTGTGTGAGATGCAGACCTGTGGAGCTTGCAAGAATTAAGGATGTATTGAATGTGTGTGGAATGTGTGTGAGGTTACAACTCTGCCATAACTGTGTGAGTTAATAGGTGTGTGTGCACACTCATTAAGGTGGCATGGTGGATGTATGTGTTATAAATGTGGGTACACTACTGAGTGTGAACATGTCCAGGTATGTGATTGAATTATTGCACAGCAATAATATATATAATATATATAATATATAATTATATGTATATATAATAATTATATATAATATATATATATCACTCTTGGAGGCCTTCTGTACATCCATTCATGCTGAAGAAGATGGAGACAGTGCAGAAGAGCCTTGCCTTTGCCTTGAGGAATCAAAATATTCCTGAGGGACTCCTCTACAAAAAAAGTAATTCCTGGAAATTGAGCCACCTGGAAAAAGGGAAGGGTGCTGGAGACCACAAGTACTAGTAGCCTGGGAACTAGATACCTAGGAAAAGGCACAGTCTACAGACAGAGTCCTCAGGATCTTGAATTTGGGTCCAGAGAAGCCAGAAAGATCTGTAGACCTGCAGCTGCTCCCATCCCCTAGAGAGGTCATCACAGGCCTGGGAAAGTTTGCTTGCTTCTGTTAATAAACAACAAAGTTTTTTGATTAATAATGGAAGCACATATTTCAAAACATTGGAAAACACCCAATTTGTGGGGCACTCCCCATTTGAAATGCCAGAGAGAGCATCCTAGAGGGAAGAGGAAGGACTAGCCAAAGCAAAGGCCAGGAGATGAGACTGAAGGTGGGTGGGATGCAGGGGAGTAAGGGGATGGTTTGGGAAGTGTTTAACTTGGGAACCATGGGCACCTAGGGGAAGTGGGGATGAATCTGGAAGTAGGGGTTCCTGGAGGCTATGATCCAAGGCAGCTCTAGACAGAGGGAGGGAGAGGCATTCCTGACAGAAGTTACAGGACATTCAAAGGTACCTTTTCCTTAGAGGTGGGCCAGGTCATCATCCTTTTATTATACATGAAGAAACCAAATCTCTGAGAGATTGGGTCACTTTTCTAAGTGTGTCCTGGAGGCATGACTTGAAGCCAAGTATTTGACTCCAGACTCTACACTATTATTGCCTTGTTTAAACAGGCCAGTGGTTTAATGAATGAAGAATGAACAAATAGGTGGATGATTCATCTGAAAATCCCACAGGCAGAAGAGACCCCCAAATCTGCCTATTTGCATATCCTCTGCCACCTCATCTGGTTCACCATCACTGCTCACTATGGTCAAGGCCCTATCTAATCTGGCCCCTGGTGACCACTCTGACCCTGTCTTTGGCCACAATACTCCTCTGTTCTAGCCACACTGGCACTGACTGTACCATCTTCCTGGCACATTCTTTATTACTTTTTTTTTTTTTGGTACTGGGGATTGAACTCAGGGCCATGTGCTTGTGAGGCAGGCGGCAGAATTACTGAGCTAAATTCCTGGCCCAAGGCACATTCTTTATTTTTATTTTTATTTTTTTGGCACATTCTTTTTTCTTAAAAAAAATGTATATACATCATAAAGTGAACATGACCCTTTGGGAATTAATTGTAGTTCTTGGATTCACTTATCTGTAAAAGGAAATTATCCATCCATAGGACAGTTGTGAGTATTGTATGAACCAACACATGTAAACAGTTAAGTTTTCGGTATAGTCAACAAATGACTATTTATGGATTTGTGCTTTTATTGTAGTCAGAATCTTAGAGGTTTGACAGGATGCCATCCGCATCTAGCCTGGACTACCTCATTTGCTCAAGTGCAAACTTTATTTGGCATCCTGCCTCTGCCTGTGGAAAGTTCTCAGGTAAAGGAGAAGACAGCCACAAACACTGATGACACCAGGTTTTGGCTATGTCCAGAGCAGAAGGATGAGGACATTTGACCGAATGCATAGGGGGTGGTGGGCAGGCGTCAGGGCTAGAGCTGTAGGAATGTGTCTGTGTTGCATATCTAAATTTCTCTACGGTCATCTGTGGGTATGTGTTTTATCACGTGTGCTTGTGTGAGTTTCTCTGGGTCTCTGTGTTGGTATATTGCCTGTGTGTGTAACAAGTTATGCATGCATGTATTCAACATGCTCATGTGTGTTAGTTACTCTGGGCTTGTATGTCTACATATAACTAGATAGGTGTATGTCCTCTGTACCTGTTTACATGTGTTTCCTTTTATGTGTGTCATTCGTTGTGTGCTTTCAGGACCCCGCCACCCAGGGCAAGGGTGTATGCATTGCTCAAGTGTCCATCCCCACTTGTCTGAAGCTGTCTAGCTGCCCCCACATGCATCTCTCTGCCTAGCTGAGACTCGACATGGAAGACTGATCTCCCTGAAAGACACTGTGTGTGACCCCATGACTTGCTGTGAGGGGGTTATTTCTCTACTATTATGTCTCGAGTGTGTCCCCCCCTCCAAAATGCCTTTCGCTGTGAATGTCAACACTGGAAACTGTGTATGGAGAGGGTCTTGTGTGAGTGCGAGTGGATGTGAGGACCAGAATGAGGCGGGTAGGGGGGCGGCCTGTTAGGCTCTGTACCCGACCCTCCGGACAAGCACCCCACCCCCACTCCCGAAATTGCGCATCCCTATCGAAGGGGGGAAGGGAAACAGGATGCCGTGTGGTGCATGCGCACTGGCAACTTCAGCACCGCGGACAGCGCCTTCGCCCCCGCCTGCCAGCGCGCGCCATCGCCACCCCAGCCCTGAACGCACGCTGACGTCACTCGCCGTTCCTCCACAAACTCCCCTTCCCCGCTGCCTTGGTCGCGTCCGCACCGCCGTGGGCCCAGCCGGACTGCACCACGCAAGGCGCGAGTTAGGGAGACACGGGCGCGACCATCCGCGCTGCGGCGGCGGCGACTCAGCGCCGCCTCAGTCTGCGGCGGGCAGCAGAAGAGTCGCGTCGTGCCTGAGACTGCAGCTGTGCTCCTGGGCCGCGCGGTCCGCCCCCGCGGCTCCTGGCAAGACTGCCTCTAGGACCCCCTGCCCCAAGCCGCAACCATGAACTACCTGCGGCGCCGCCTGTCGGACAGCAACTTCATGGCCAATCTGCCGAATGGGTACATGACAGACCTGCAGCGCCCGCAGCCGCCCCCGCCGCCACCGTCGGCTGCTAGCCCCGGGGCTACGCCCGGTTCCACGACTGCCACTGCCGACAGGGCCTCCACTGCCGCCCCTGTGGCCTCTCCGGCAGCTCCTAGTCCCGGGTCCTCAGGGGGTGGTGGCTTCTTCTCATCGCTGTCCAACGCGGTCAAGCAGACTACTGCAGCCGCGGCAGCCACCTTCAGCGAGCAGGTGGGCGGCGGCTCTGGGGGTGCAGGCCGCGGGGGCGCCGCCGCCAGGGTGCTGCTGGTCATCGACGAGCCGCACACCGACTGGTAAGCCACTGACGCGCCTCCCCGTGGGCCTGGGTCCCCAGATAGTTCCACGGTGATCAAGCAATTATAGAGTGCTGCTTGTGTGCCTGGCCTTTGGCCCCTTTACTCAAATTCTTTTCCTTTAAATAACTGTGTTGGTGGGTTCCTACGTGCCCCACCCTTGCCTCCCCAAAACCTTCCCTGTGGATGCAGGGAGCAGTTGCCTACTGTGTTCCTCTTCTCCAGTTCCCCTCCCCAAAGCCTATGGCTTCATTAAATCCTATGAGCCTTCAAAAGCCAAATGTGTCCGGCTTCGCTTCTCCCACCCACCCCTTGCCCCGAAGACCTTGTCCTCTAATAAATCTTGTAAGCACTTATTGAGTACCTGTAGTATGCCTCATTGAAGGGTCCTTCCCTAAGGCCTTTGGGTTCAAAGAATTTTGTGAGCATTTCTTAAAAACCCTGCCCTGTTCTCCTCAACCCTTGCCCTAAGGCCTTCTCTCTGACGGGTTTTGTGAGCAGGTGTCCAGTTGGTGCTCTGTCCCACCCAAGCCCCCTCCTCAATGACCTTTTAAACTTCTCAGTAAACATTGAGTGCCTGCTGTGTATTCCATCCCAGCTTTTCGCCAAAGGCTTTGCCTTTAATGGATCCTGTGAACCTTGATTGAATGCCTTCTGTGTGCCTCAACTCCAGGCCTTCTCTTCGAGGGAACCTATTTTCTCCAAAGGATCTAGGAAGCATTTATTAAGTGACTGATATGTGTCCATCCCCGAGCCCCCTCCCAAACAGTTTTCCTCCAGTGAATTCCATGAATATTTTGAACCTTCTGTGTGTGACTCATCATCAGACTCTCTCCTCAAAGACCTTTTCCTACAAATGAATCTGGAAAGCATTTATTGAGTGACTCCTGTATCCCCCATTCTCAAGCTACTTCAAAGTCTTTTCCTTTTGTGGATCAGTCTAGCATTGATCAACTGCCTGCAATATGAGCCTTCTCTAAATGTCTTTTCCTTCAATATATTTACAAACATATATTGAGCATCTGTTGTATATCCCATCCCCAAATCCTTTGCCCAAGAACTTTTCCTTTAGTGACTTCACTTCACTCGTGTATTGAGCACCTCTTCCATACTGAAACTTAGACCTGCCCACAAAGGCCTGTTCCCCCCAAATTAATCCAGTGCTCAGATATCTAGAAATTCCTCTCTTTCAGGCACCCTTTTTTTTTTTTTTAAGGAGGAAAGATTTATTTGGCTTACAGTTCCTAGAGGTTTCAGTCCATAATTGGCTGGCTCTAATTATGCTCCAATTAGGCAAGATGGCAGAGTGGCAACAGTTCATGGTGGTGCAAGACAGCAAAAGCAATAAGAAACCTTAACAGCATTTTTCTGCCCCTTTTACCCCATCCGGGCTACCGGGATTAAGGTGGTGCCAAACCAATCACTCATGTGTTGTGGTTTAGTAATCACGCACCCTTAATCCTAGCATCACACATTCCAGATTCAGCCACCTCTGAAAAAGGAAGCCCCACCTCATCTGCATGAGGCTTTGGGGAGGCGTCTACACACAAGCCATAATATTCTGTCAGGCACTCTTTCCAAGGACTTTTTCTTTTAATCACTCCTTGGAGTATTTATGGAGCACTTGCTTTGTATCTGATTCTGTGCCTTCTCCACAAAAAACCTTTCCTCCCACAGAAGGAGAATCATCCTTGCATGCATCAAGTTTCTTCATTCCCATCCTCCTTTCTCAAAGGACGTTTCCTCCAACAATCCAGTGAGCTTGCATCAAATGTGTGCCCATCACTGGCCTCCTCCCCCAAATCTTTTTTTTAATGGATTCCATGAACATTTTAATCCTTTCTGTCATGTACTCCATTCTAATCACTTCCCCCCAAAGACCATTTCCTCCGGTGGGTTCCATGGGCATTTCTGAATGACTTCGGTGTGTTCATGCCTTCTCTCCAGAGACCCTTTCTTCCACTGGATCCAGCGATCACGTATGCAGTGCCTGTTGCATATCAGGAATACATTCCTTTCATTACCACTGGAAGAACCCACCCCAGTCATAAGGTCTTTTCCCTCAATAAATGCAGAACCCAATTTATAAGGGTTACCTTTGTCCCATTCCCTTCCATAACCCTAGGATTCCCTCTCCAAACCTTAAGTCCATACCCTGAAGTCTATTTAAGCCAGTAAACACTTACTGAGCACCTACTGTCGGAGTAATTCTGTTTCTTTTTTCCAAGTCTCTGGTAGGTCCTGCTCTTGCCTCAAGAGCTCACTCTCCAGGGATCTAAATCAGCCTAAATTTATTGAGTACCAACTGATTGCTCATTAGATCACCTCTCCCCCACGATCCTTACCCTGCAGCCTTTCTCTCTATATAGAGCTATTTATTCGTTCCACATATTTATTTCATATTTCCCATGTGTCAAAATAAGGGAGGCATTTATTAAGCATGACTGTGTACTAGGAAGAACCCCCTCCTTCAGCTCTCCTTTCTTCTAATCCCAACCACCAGCTGGCTTCAATATAGCTTTTCCTCTATTCAACCTCACAATTATTTAATGAGCACTTATTGTACACACTGAAGGACCTCATATTCTCCTCTCATTCCAGTAGTCCTAACTCCCCCCTTTAACAGTCTCCATCCTGCCTTTCACACTACACCTTCCTGACAGCTCACAACGCATACTATTCTCAATTTTTTCTGACTAGATCCCCATATCCCTCCTCAGCTATCCTTCCCTCCCATTAATCCAGAAAGCACTTATTAATCTCTTACTATATTCTGTTTTCTTAAAGTACATTCTCATCCCTGCAGCAGGATGCTCTACTATTTATTTTCCATCAAACTGTAAAGCATGTACTGGGCATGTGGGATAATTCCTTCACTGGTGTCTACACCACAAAGTGCTATCTTCCTAACTAAGTTTGCTCCATTGAAGTCAGAAAATATTAATACAGCCTCTGTTGGATATTGGTAACTCCTCCTTTGGGCCTCTCATCTTCACTTGACCCTCCAGGCAGGTTCCTTATTGCTTTTCCCTCCATTCCATCAAGCATTTATTACTGACTGAATACTGACAAGTCCCTTTCCCTTTCCATAATTGCAACGCCAATGTTTTCCTTTTATTTCTTTTTTTCCTGTTTTTTCTTCTCATTTGTCTAGAAGCATTTATTGAGCTTCTGCTGACTTCAGTGAAACCCTTCCCTTGCCATTCTGCATCCCAGAAACCCCCCAGTAGATAAAGATCTCAGTAACTTCTCCAATCTTTTCCAGTCAATCTAGCAAATATTAATTTAGTGTCTACTATGTTTAGGGTGATGTGGACAGAGGGAAAGAGCCTATTTATGCCAGGCTCAGTGTAGGAACAGAACTCTGCATCACCAACTTGCAAACTTTCAGTCCTATGCAAGCTTCAGGGATTTCAGCCTGAAATAAAGTAGTCTTGCAAATGCTAACAAATACACACCTAAGTACAGTCTGATGCCTTTCCCCCAAACTTGACCACTCTCATTTCTTCCCAAGTCTCCTTTCCTCTGTGGTTTAAAGTTCAAGTTCTGAGCTTATACTCATTTTCCCTTTATAGAGATAATTTAGTCCAGTGCTTTTCAAAGCATGGGTCATCTATTGGCTTATGACCAGCATGTCACTTTCTTCATGAAGTATAAAAAGTGAAAATAGAAAATAACATTACACATAATAAGTGGAGTTGTTTAATAAGACTGTCATTCCAATTACATAAAAATATATAATGTGCACTCATATGTGATAATGCTATATAATTAACATTATATGTGGTGGTACAGTGTATAGAATACCTATATGTGTATGTTTTCCTTCACAAAATGGAATAAAATAGAAAATATAAAATGCCATTGCACATAGTTAAAGCAATTGTTTACTGAAAGCTTCATTCCAAACATGTAATTATACTTACATACATTCTATTATTCAATCTAGAAACAGGTACATAAAATATACAGCATTTTATGTGTTATATATTATATAAGACATATCCTATATTCTATTTGCTGTCTACCATATGTGTCTTATGTAATACATATTATATATAGCATGGGTTATGATGGAAATATGTATGTAGTGGGTTATATAAACTGGGTTTATATAACTGGGTTATATATCTATTTCTTAGATAGACATCTCTGGAAGCAGATCCTTCACCATTAGCTAACATCTCTGTTGGCCTCAGTGGCTTACTTCGTGGGTGATTCATTTCCTCATCCTTGTGGGATCCCTGAGCTTTGTGTCACCATAACCTTGTCAGGCTCTGGCTGCTGTACTTGTCCATTTACCATTGAAGCTGAATGAGGAGCACCAACAGGTGCCTAAGTGGATCACTTGGGTGCCAAACATACTCCTCCTTGACTCCAGTGCATAACAACGGCCCTGCCTCCTCCTGATAATCAAGGTCATGTGCTCCTGCCAGATAGTGTCTCCTTTTCCTTGCCATGAGAAACCTGAAGTGTCCAGCTGACAATCATAGCTTAGAAATTAATGAGATTCTTGTTGTATTCCCTGATACCAGGGCCCCACAACCAGGAAGGCTAATCTTGCAGTGCCCTTAAGGAATGGGAAGTACACAATCCAAAAATGGATCGCTGGGATTGATGATAAGCTGGGTGGCTCCTGCTTTAACCCCTGAGTTCTTATATTCTTTCTACTAGGAAAGCACATACAATGGTCATTGTTTCAGGGCTTATAATATGTTTAGGAGGAGGATGGTGCCCATTCTTGCATGATATTATCTCCACGGCAAGGTCTTAGCTGTGACCACAACAAACTACATCATGCTATCAGGCCAGCAGCCTCTGGATGGCGTAGTATGTCACTTCATCAGTGGATTCCATGGTCACAGGCCACTTTTGCACCTCCTTTACTTTGCATTCCTGTCTTTTGCTGTAACATGTGTCCTTTGGTTTGATGCAGTGCTATGTGGGATCCCATCTTGTCAGATCAAGTGTTGTATAAGTCCTTGGACACTAATGCTGGCTAAAGTCCTGCAGTAAGAAAAGGCAAACTATATGGAATATTCCAGTCATGAAAGATGACTATTCCTTCCAGGGTGGGAGAGGCTCAATGAAGTCAGCTTGCCCCGAAGTGGCTGATTGGTCTTCTGGAAGGATGATGTCATATCAGGGATTCACTGTTGGTCTGTGTTGCTGACAGGTTGGACATGCAGCTGCAAGCCCTTGGCCCCACATATAGCTACTGTCTCTGCTGTTATTACCACTTCATTTGTGTTCCCATCTGCTAGCACTGGGGCGGCTGATTAGAGAGGCTGGCTGACTCATCCAGTCTACCTGGTTGCCTAGTACCACTTTCATGGTGGACTGCCTGGTGGGTGTTAACACAAAATACAAAGATCTTCTCCCTTTTGCCCACTCCCATATGTCTGCCCACTTTTCCATAGCTCAGACCTCCAGTCTTTTCCCTTCCAGGGCTCTGAACATCCAGCCAAGCCATTCATCACTGCCCATAAGTGAATACATATATTCCAATCTTGAGCTGCTAGACTTTTCATACACAGCATGAAGATTTGCCATCAGGAGTTCTGCTGTTTTCTTTCAGGGCTACTCAGAGTGTGGCTTTAGTGCAGCCACTGTCCATTTTTTGCTTCCACCTATAGACTAAGACAGCCCATTTGTGAACCAAGCTTAGACTTTCCTCTTTCATCAGCTGATTCTAAGGAGTCCCTTAGCTGAGGGAGAAGCATCAGCATGACAACTGGGAAAGACATGGGGATCTGAGTTACCCGCTCGTGTAACTTGCTGAGTCTTACATGGGTTCAGGCTTGGCTTCTGGGCCCATCTAATTTTATTACTTGGTAGATATGGCAGGACCCAGCTCTTAATGGGCTGTTTCAGAAGTACCGTCTTGGGCCCAGGATTTAGCTCAGTGGTTCCGGCGCCTGCCTTGCAAGCGCAAGGTCCTGACTTCGATCCCCAGTACCAAAAAAAAAAAAAAAAAACACAGAAGTACCGTCTCTTGGTGCCCCATGGTCCACCATTCTATATCCAACAAGGCCCAGTACTGCAGTAGCATTTGTTTAGAGGCGTATAATTCTCTGATACAGATGACATAGCCTGGCTTCAGAACCCCGAGGTCCCCCTACTTGGGCTTCTCCTAGATTCCACACTGCATCTTTTCCTGATAGTGGTCCCTTCAGTATCATAGGACCTGCTGGATCATATGGTTTAAATGGCAGGACTACTTGCACTCCAGGTTGGACCTGCTGCAGAGACCTTTTGTACTTTGATCCCCCATTCCAAGTTGGCAGCTTTATATGTCACCTGGAACCTGGGTCCAAGCAATATTTCCAAGTGTGGAATGTGCTGCTTTCAGAATGTGAAGGAGACCTACTGGGTGTTATGCTTCTCCACTGTGGAAAGTGCAAGAGGGAATGTTTGCCCTATTCTTTGGAGAGGTTATCCTGATGTGTTTTGGATCACTGGGCCCCTAAATGTTTACTAATGTGGCAGGCCAGAGTCTTTTTAGGGCTTCTCTCCTGACGTCTGGAACACATATGTCTTTTCAAGGAAATATGCTAACTCTCTCTGGTGTATCTTGCATAATCAGTATGGTGTAACAGATATAATGGTCCAGTGTGATATAATGGTCTGTAGGATGTCCAGATGGTCCACTTCCTTTGGACTATCTTATGACACAGGATGAGAAAGAACATAGCCTTATGGCAAGACTATCAGGGAATATTGTCAGTTCCAATGATTATGAACTGTTTATGGTCTTATTTTCTAATATTACAGAATTGAAAAGAAAGCATTTGCCAAATTGGTAGCCACTTGCCATAAATGAGGCCATACTAACTTTCTTTCACAATGATATCATGTCCAGTATGTCAGTTATAGTCAGGGGTACTATTTGGTTGCACTTGTTGCAGACTACACGCATTCTTTAGATCCATCCAGCCTCTTAAAGGACTAAACTGGTTAATTCAATGGAAATAAGATAGGATCAACTCTCCTGCATCCTTTAGACCTTTCTGAGTGGCCATAATTTTTACTATGACCCCATAAAATGCACACAATATTGCTTTTGAATTATTGTTTTGTTTCTCGGTGGTGCTGGGGATGGAACTCAGGGCCTTCTGCTGACTAGGCAAGCACTCTACCACTAAGCTACACCCCATACCTGAGTTACTGTTTTGATGGGAGGAGGGGGTATATGCCATTTCAGAAGCTTCTGTTTGTATTTCTCTATTGCAATAGCTTTTATTCATCAGGCCAACGAACCATGTTGAGGTTCTGACAACTACAGATATCATTCCATTTATGCATTTGTGAACTGGGGAGTGACCACTGGGTTATTGGTTATAGATCTGTTATTGGCCTGCTTTGCAGGAGAGGAGGTGGGGGTAGATCCTGGAGGAGCAGGCATTGACTTAAAAGGTACCTGCTTCATTTGATGCCTTCTGCATTATCTTCAAACAAAGAGAAGGTCTGTATCTTAAGGGGGAGTGGGCTACTTCTTCAGAGACATATGGGTTCAGGTGAGTCTTTAAGTTCCAGATATCCCAATCCCAAGCCTCTGGGTCCCACTTCTGTCCTATTATAGCTCTGAATATGGTATAAGACATTGTAGGCCTGAGAATTCAACTTTCTCTGAAGCTGCGCCACACTTGCAATTAAATCCAGAACCTGGTCTCCTCTCTGGTTGCCCTCTGGCTGCAGATTAGGATTTACTTAAATGCAGTCAGGAAGATCCTATAGCTTTTATATTTTGTCTTAAAGTGATGATTAATCACTCTGAGCATGTCAGATCTTTCTGCAGCTAATCAATGGCATTTAAGAAACAGTCATTCCAATCTGGTTACCATTTCCCTCACACCTCTCAAATGCCAGAGATATTTCACCAGCTGGTTCATTGCCTCCCACCAGATTCCTAATACAGTTCACCATCAGGAGAAGTCACTGCTGCTCCCAAACCCCAAGGGCCCCTGCTGTCTTCCTCCATCACAGGAGAATAGGCTCCACATTGCATCTCTTCCCACTACTGACACCTCCCTCCAATGTCATAGGATCCAGCAGATCAAATGGCCTAAATGGCATCATACTTGCAAAGCAGACTAGAGCTGCTACAGAACATTTTGTGTGGCTCCAGCATGTCAGGGGATACCTGTGCTTCATCTCCTACATTGACAGATCCTCCAGTCTTCTTTGTACTTTGACTGCCTGGCCCACTATTTTAGATTAGGTTCCAGAAGTGGACTCTGAAGCAGAGATTTGCAGATTGGAGGGTCATTGAGAGTGCCTTGGGGATCCCCACTTGTGAGAAGCATAGAACCAACCAGACGGAGTGGCTGAATGACCATGCAGTTGGGTCAGAGGCTTCAGGTGATTCCAGGAGGACTCTGGAACTGGGGTGGCCCTTCAGAGTCAGCCCAGATTGAGGGAAGGATGCTGGCCTTTATGCCCTTTCAGATATCAGATATTGACCAGGGGCTGCCCTCAGGAAGTAGGTGTAACCATGGCTAAGGCCAGTCTCTGTGACAGAAGACAGTTCCCACTAGGGACAAGGCCATGAACTATCAGCAGCTACTATTCAAGATACATTGGCCCTAATGAGATCTGAGCAGAACACCACAGCATCCACTACATTTATGGTCAGAATAGCTTTAAAAACATTGATATATGCTTATCACCCATATTCATCATCAATTTATAGATGAAAAATGTGCAGATCTGAGAGAAATCCTTTCTGATGCTTGTGAGGCGACAGTATTAATGATGGTGTCAGGGAGTGGGAGGAAAAGGACAGCTGTGCTTGGGGTTGCTTGTGTCAGTGAAGTCCCCAGAGCCCATTTGTGCATTGTATATTTGTCAGAGACTGACTGTGGGCATGTCAGTAGCCAGGGGCCCTGGAGTTGGCCCTTTCTCTCACCCCGCTTCTATCAAAGACCTGATTAGGGATGAACTGTCAGTGGAGAAGCTTGTCAGATAGGAATTCTGGGCCTGGGGGAAGAGGCTACTGGCGCTCAGCTGAAATGGGGCTGGGGACGATGACAGAGCAGTTCGTGATGTGCCTACTGCTGCTGCTCCTCCTCCGCTTTCCTGTGGCTTTTTCTCAGCTGAGAAGCCGCATTCCCCAACCCTCCCCATCATTGCTGGCTCTGGCTTCTTTAGAATCACCAATCTGCTACTGCTTTTCAGATAGATGCAGCTAGCTCCCCACCCAGGGCTGTTGTGTCCCTCACAGTGCATCTATGGTCAAGGTGCTCCTCCTTGAGAAACAGCCAGAGAGCACAGAGATGCTTCGGGCCACACAAGCAGACACAGATACTGAGACACACACAGGCACTGAAATGTACACAATCATAGTCCCACGACCTGTATATGTATTTTCTGAGGTCTTTGCCATTTACAAACCCCCATGCAATTTCAAAACCTGGTATAACTGACACAGCACACTTATTTTGCACAGCTTTTCAAGAATATTTGCAATAACAGTGAGACAAGCAGACCATACTTTTGGAGATACTTGCCTTCTATGGTTTAAGCACGTACTTCACAGTTTGCAATGGCCTCTGACATTTACACACCTGTGTGAGAATTACAACAGACTTTATTATTCACAAAATGTTGCTGTTTTTTTTTTTCAGAGTATTTCAACATTTTAAGAGCACTGTATGGTTTTTGTAGCAGCACTGAAGGGGCAAAGGAGTCACAGGACCAGCTTGGATTTTGTCTTCCTTTTTGAGGTTAATGGGTACACTCTTCTGTGTTCCTCTCCAGGGCAAAATACTTCAAAGGGAAAAAGATCCATGGAGAAATTGACATTAAAGTAGAACAGGTAAGTTGGGGGAGGTGGATTTGGGGCTCAAAGAACTGCAAACTCAGTGGCCTTTTTTTGTATGGTGTAGACAGAACACCAATATTCTCTCCTTTCCAGGCCGAATTCTCTGATCTGAACCTTGTGGCTCATGCCAATGGTGGATTCTCTGTGGACATGGAAGTTCTTCGGAATGGGGTAAAAGTTGTCCGGTAAGTATTAAAATGATACCTTAGTGTTATGAGAGAGGCATAAGAAGTCCCATAGAGATGAAAGAGAGTCCCCACTTCTCCAGCCATCATTCAATGAGCAAGAACTTAGGCACAGAATGTGAGGAGATAGTTTTTCTTCTGAAGAAGAGCTAAGGATACCAGCAGGCTATGAGCCAAGCTTTTCAATTATACATTCAACAAACATTAAGCATCTACTGCATGCCAAGTGCTTCTCTCAGCACTTCATGTTTGACCAATATTTATTGGGCACCCACTGTGTGCCAAGAGGTGAATTCTCTACATGCTGAGGACCTAGGAGTATACAAACCAAATCAAAAACAAAGAAAGACAAAAACCTTCTGCCCTCATGAAACCTATGTTCTGCTGTGGAATATACACAACAGAAAACCAAATAAATAAATGTACAAGTCCTAAGAAAGCAGATGTAGGATTATTGGATGGTGATCGGGTTTGCAATTAGATAGGGTAGCCTGGTAGCAGAAAAGAGAGTTGAGGATGGACTTGACGAAAGCGAAGGAGTAATCTATGCAGATATCTAGGGGGAAGTGTTTCAGGCAAAGAGAGCAGCTTGTGGAGAGGCCCTGAGACGGGAATCTGTTCTGGGCAGTACACTTTGAGGACAGGTGGTCATCTGAGCAACTATGCCCAGGAAGGTGCTGCAGCTGAGTGGGTGTGCTGCCAGCTGACCTTGGTGAGGAGGGCAGCAGGAAGGGAAGACTTCAAGGAGGTCAACAGATGGGAAAGGGTAGAGATGGTACTCGGGCAGAAGGAACAGCTTGTCCATGTGTGCAGAAGTAAGAAATCACTTGGTGATTTCTGGGAACTGTGAAGATTTTGAAATTCAGTCTTTATTCCAAGAGTGGTGGAGCACTTCTGGGGGAACCCTCAATGCTCTACCCCTGTCCCTCACAGGTCTTTGAAGCCAGACTTTGTGCTGATCCGCCAGCATGCCTTCAGCATGGCACGAAATGGAGACTACCGCAGTTTGGTCATCGGGCTACAGTATGCTGGAATCCCCAGTGTTAACTCTTTGCATTCTGTCTACAACTTCTGTGACAAGCCATGGGTGGTAAGTGACAGGAAGGGTACTACTGGCAGGTGGAATAGCTCGTGCATGCGTGAGGGAGCCTGTGGCTGCTCTGTGACTTATGAGAAGTGAGGACATTTAGAACCTTAGTGTGTTACTGAGCTTTCCATTCCTGTAACAAATTCCTGAGACAGTCAACTTATAAAAAGAAGATGTTTATTTTGGCTTACAGTTTTAGAGGTTTCTGTCCATGATGAATTGGCCATGATAATTGTTGCTTTGGGCCTGTAGGAAGGCAGTACATCGTGGTAGAAGGAAGTGGCAGAGTGAAGCCACTCCCCTTGTGGCCTAGAAGTAAAAAAGAGGGGGAAGGGGTGTAAAAATTATTAATATGCAATATGCACATATACCAGTTCTTCAAGATGATTGTAATTATTGTGTATAACAAGCATATATCAATAAAAAATAAAGAGGTAGGGGCCAGGGATTTAGCTCAGTGGTTTCAGCGCCTGCCTTGCAAGCACAAGGTCCCGAGTTCCATCCTTGGTACCAAAAAATTAAAAAATAAATAAATAAATAAAGAGGAAGAGACCAGAGACCCACAGTCTCCTTCAAAAGCCCATCTCCAATGATCTAAAACCTCCCACTAGGCCACACCTCTGAAAGTTTCCACCATCTCCCAATAGTACCACTCTGGGAAGCAAGCCTTTACCACATGGGCCTTTGGAAGACATGCCAGATCCAATCTATAGCATTTGGGGTCCCAGGTTAGAAACTCCCTCCGGGTGAAGGAGTCACTGACCCATCTCTCCTGGCTCTCATAGTTTGCCCAGATGGTTCGACTGCACAAGAAACTGGGGACAGAAGAATTCCCCCTAATTGATCAGACCTTCTACCCCAATCACAAAGAGATGGTAAGTCTGGGGGAAATTTGGTGGGAAGGAAGGAAGAACATCAGCAATCCTACAGTATTATCAATGGCTGTATTATCAGTGGTGTGATATCAGAGTGCCACCAGTGGGAGCATGTGGTGACATGAATTTCCTTTGTGATAGGTTCTGTTGACACTGGTTAAGTATACCTTATCTGAAATGCTTGGGACTGGAAGTGTTTCATGTTTCATATTTTTGGGTATTGAAATATTTCCATATTCATAATGAGCTATCTTGAGGATGGGACCTAAGTCTGAACACGAAATTCATTTATGTTTCATATATACCTTATACATATGGCCCAAAGGTAATTTTATACAATATTTTTAATGAGCTTGTGTTTTGATTGTGACCTGACACAAGAGGTCACTTGGAATATTACACTTGGAATATTACACTTGTGGCATCATGTCAATGCTTAAAAAATTTCTGGAAGCCAGCTGTCATGGCGCACATCTGTAACCCAGCACTAGGGAGGCTGAGGCAGCAGGAAGATCGCCATGGGTTTGAGGGCAGGCTAAGCTGCATAGTGAGTTCAAGACTGGCCTGAACTATACAGCAAGACCTTGTCTCAAAAAAAAAAAAAAAGAAAGAAAGAAAAAAAAAATGTTTCTGGAGCATTTCAGATTTTGGATTTTTAGATTAAGTATCCTTAAACTGTGCCATGAATTTACTAATGGCTACAAGTGTGAATTAAATCATCTTTTCCAATATTTATCAAATCCTGTTGCATACAGTATTAAAAATGGTTTTCTAATGTAAGTAAACAGAAATAATATGATGAATCAGATTGCTATAGAAATCAAGTCATTGTTACTAACATTATCAAATCATCCTGATAGAAATTTTACTCATATTTCAAATTAAAATTGCCAATAAAAATGATCAGTAACAATGTTATAAATTAAATTGTTTACAAATAGAAATTAAATCATTGATTACTATTATCAGAAAGTATAATCACTAATATTACAAATTATCATGAATACTATAAATTATTTTTACTGATGTAAAGTATGAGTGCCAGTGTTATGAATTAAATTATAATTGACAATAGAAATTAAATAATCATTACTAATATCAAATATCACAGTTATCACTGAAATTATTAATATTAAAAATTACATTATAACAAATTATAATTGTTTTGAAGTATATTGTAGAAATTGAATATTACTATATCAAGTATGATGAATATTCTAATGTGTTACTAGTGTTACAAAATAAATGTATCAATATAAATGATTAGTACCTATGTTGTAAAGTAAGTTATAATTACTAAAAGAAATCAAACTATGGGGCCAGGGATTTAGCTCAGTGGTTTCGCTGCCTGCTGTGCAAGCGCAAGGACCCAAGTTCGATCCCCGGTACCAAAAACAAAACAAAACAAAACAAAACAAACAAAGAAATCAAACTATTAATGCAAACTATAAAATATTGCTACAGATACAAATTATTGCCAGTGCTACAAATTCAGATTACTAATATAAATTATAGCTCCCAATAATAATATGGTTAAGATTCTAATTTCTATTATAAATAATTGCTGATATTAATGTTCTGCTTAATTATATAAATTATGAATGTGATTATGAATCAAATTTTACTTACTAATAGAAATTCACTCATTGTTACTAATGCCACCAAAGTTTATAACTAATTTTGCAAATTTTACCAATGTTACAAATTATTTTCAATTATATAAATGATCATTACCAAATTTGACTTAAAGTATAATTAAATATCAATATTAACCCAACATTGCTGCTAATATTATAAATACTTACCTGTAGAACATATTATAGTTGCTGATATAAGTTAACAGTGTTTTGAACTAAGTTTACTTACAAGAAAGATCAAATCATTAGTTCAGGAAAATCCAATTTATCCTTATTATTATTCCACATTCTTTGAGGGACAGTATAATAGAATGTGATTGAGAACATAGACTCTCTAGCCACAATTTCTGTCTGGAAATCCTAGCTCCATGATGTAGTAGCTACTTAACATAGGAAAAGTTACTTAAATGCCCTGTGCTTCAGTTTATCCATCTGCAAAATGCTGTTAACAATATTCCTGCCTCATAGAGTTGGTGTGCAAATTAATAAATGTAAAGTGGTTGAAACAGTGCATCTGACATATATTAACTGTGACCTAAGTGTTGACAAAATACCCTTTCTATTCCTAATTGGTCATTTTTATCATGAAAGGCTATCAAATGTTTTTGTTGTGTTCATTGACATGAACATGCGGGTCCTTTATTCTATGAACATAGTCTATTACAGTAATTGATTTTTATGCAAGTGGATAGGCTCATAACTTTGTTTATAATGTGTTTGGGTGTAAATATTTACATCTTTCAGCTAAATCTCACTTGGTCATGGTGTAAATCCTTTTTATATGTTGTGGGATTCAGTTAGTATTTTGTTGAGGATTAAGTACCTCTATTCATAGGGATGTTGGCCTGTAATTTTGTTTTCTAATGATATCTTTGTCTGGTTTTGGTATGGGGGTAATACTACTATCATAGAAAAAATTAGACAATGTTTCCTTCTCTTCTAGTTTTGGGAAGATTGCTGTTATTTCTTTTTAACCATTTACAGAATTCAGTGAAGATATATGGTACTGGCCATTTCTTTGTAGCAAGTTTTAAAGATTTCTTCACTTATGCTAGGTCGATTTAAATTTGTTTTTTCTTCTTGAGTCAGATTTGATAGTTTGTATCTTTCTAGGAATTTGTCCAATTCATTTAGGTTTTCTAATTTATTGGCATATAATCTCTCATAGTACTCTCTTACAATCCTTTTTATTATAAGATCAGTAGCAATATATCCTTTTATTTCTAGTATTAGTAATTAGAATTTTCTTTTTTGTCCCTTCATCTAAAAGTTTGTTAATTTTGTCAATATTTCCAAACAATCAATTTTTTGGTTTCCTTCATTTCTCATGTCATTTTATTGTCTACTTGTTTTATTCTCTATTTGCTTCCACTCTTTTCTTTATTACTTCTTTCTGCTTGCTTTCAATTTAGTTTGTTCTTTTTTTTTTCTAATTTCCTAAGGTGGAAGATTAGGTTATTGGTTTGAAAGTTTCTTCGTTTTTAAATGCAGATGCTCCTTCCCTCCAATATGGATAGAGTTAGATACCAATAAAACCACCACAAGTTGAAAATATAAAAAGTTAAAATACATTTAATACACCTAACCTACCAAATACCATTGGTTAACCTAGCTTACATTAAACATGCTCAGAACACTAACATTATCTTACAGTTGGCCAAAATCATCTAACGTAAAGCCTATTTTTATAATGAAGTATTGAATATCTCACATACACACATAGTAAGGCATATCGATGGGCTGTAAAACCACAAAACACAATATCCCAGAATTCTGAAAATTCAGTACATTGTAAAGTATTAGTTATTTTGCCTAGCATGAGTGAGCCTCAACGTTCAATCCCCAGCACCATCAAAAAAAAAAAAACATTTGGAGTCCCGCGGAAGATGCCGAATCAGCCCCCTGCAGACAGGCAGGTCTGCCCATGCCCTACCGAGGTCCTGAGTCGCACAGAACACGCCAAATCAGCCCGCTGCAGACAGGGAGGTCTGTGCACGCCCTACCGAGGGCCTGAGTCACTCGGAAGATGCCGAATCACCCCACTGTAGACAGGCAGGTCTGCCCATGCGCTACCGAGGTCCTGAGTTGCACAGAACACGCCGAATCAGCCCGCTGCA